>CAUJBZ010000406.1:0-41000 GCA_963082915.1 Dolichopus griseipennis | reverse complement strand
ACTTAAATTTCCATGTAATCCAAATTTTTTCTTTTTAATTATGGTCTTGGTAAACTTTAAACTCAATTTTAAGGCACTTAGAAGCATTTAGAGCGATTTTACGTTTAATGTACCATTTATAATTGTTGTCATGGAATTCTTTAAACTCAATTTTAAGGCACTTAGAACCGTCTTAGAGCGATTCTAGCTTTAATTCGTGATCACTACTTAAATTTCCATGTAATCCAAATTTTTTCTTTTTAATTATGGTCTTGGTAAACTTTAAACTCAATTTTAAGGCACTTAGAAGCATTTTAGAGCGATTTTACATTTAATGTAGCATTTATAATTTTTGTCATGGAATTCTTTAAACTCAATTTTAAGGCACTAAGAACCGCCTTAGAGCGATTTTAGCTTTAATTCGTGATCACTACTTAAATTTCCATGTAATCCAAATTTTATCTTTTTAATTATGGTCTTGGTAAACTTTAAACTCAATTTTAAGGCACTTAGAAGCATTTTAGAGCGATTTTACATTTAATGTAGCATTTATAATTTTTGTCATGGAATTCTTTAAACTCAATTTTAAGGCACTTAGAACCGTGTTAGAGCGATTCTAGCTTTAATTTGTGATCACTACTTAAATTTCCATGTAATCCAAATTTTTAGCACATTTTCAAAAAATTTTGTAAAAATGTGCCTATATAGCTTCACTCTGTCCGTCCGTCGGTCTGTCCGTATGTTTACAAAAACTTTTACACCGTTTGAAATAGAGTAAAGAAATTTTAACCATGGGTAGTTTTTGCAAAAAAAATATTTTCGTAGAAGAATTTTTTTCTGTAGCCCCACCTGTTACGGGGCTACAGCCCCCCAAATTTGGAAAAAGCCCTATATTTAAATTGTTATAACAAGAGTTCTGTTGGAGATATTTTCAATCTGAAAAAGGCAAATGATAGCTGGTTTCATAAGCATTTTTGCCAGGCAAATGTTTAGGGTTGCCATACGGTACTAAAATTTAACATTATACAAAACTCAATTTTTGCAAAATTTTTGACCACACAAATCTTTTGAACGGTTCAAGCTAGGGTCTTGAAATTTTGGGAGAAGTTAGATACTCATAAATTAATAGGAGTCGGTTAACAAAATTTTTTTTTTCAGCCCCATGCTTAGGAGCTATAAGGGCTCGAAAATTGAAATTTTGGAAATTTTAAACACCTGTAACTTGAATACCTGTCCAAATTTTTTTTTAGTGATATACAAAATTCAAAGCTCTATAATTATGTTTCAACATGTGTCAGAGGTTTTTCTTAATTTTGAAGGGTGACGAAGCTACAGCCCCAGAAAATTCCAAAAAAGCCCTATATTTAAATTGATATAACAAGAGTTCTGTTAGGTTTATTTTCAATCGAAAAACGGTAAAAGAGAGCTGCTTTTATAGGCTTTCCAAAAAAACGCTTAAATGTATAGGATTGCTATACGGTACTAAAATTTACCATTATATAAAACTCAATTTTTGCAAAATTTTTGGTCCCACATATCTCCTATACGGTTTAAGATAAGGTCTTGAAATTAGAAAAGTTAGATCCTCAAATATTAGTAGGAGTCGGTTAACAAAATTTTTTTGTCAAGGCCCCTGTTTAGGAGCTATAAGGGCTCGAAAATTTAAATTTTGCTATTTTTAAGCACCTGTAACTTGAATACCTGTGAAATTTTTTTTTATTAATATGCAAAATTTAAAGGCCCAATATTATATTTTAACATATGTTAAATGTTTTTCTTAAATTTAAAAGCGGTTCCTTAAATTGAAGAAAGTGTCTCTCAGTTTTACCGATTTTTGCTTAGATTGTATAATTCTAAGTAAAATTTCAAATTTTTGTGGAATTCACAATTTAATTCCTAGAACCTGAAAACATAGAGGGGGACGAAGGGGGGGGGGGGGGTTAGATAAAGTTAGATCCTTGAGAAACTTGGCAACCTTCTCTATTGAAACGCTATAACAACTTTAAAATAAAAATATTTAATGTTAGCACTAAATTTTATAAGTAAGCAGTAACTATTTCCAAGTAAATATTTCCAAAGTTAAACTCAGTATGTAATACAATATAATTTTGAAAATGTGCTTTTTTAAAAACCCTTGGTTTTTTTTCATCACTTGTTTCTTTTTGTTTTTAATATTAAATGCCACGTTCCTAATTATCAATAAAAAAAGAAGTAGTTTCCTATTTTTTTAATGAAGTGGGGGAGGGCTTCCCCTATTTTTTCTCTTTAGAAATAATTTCTTATTTGTTTAATAAGAATTTAAATTAAATATTACATAGTTTCTTATTTTTTATCTATTTTAATTAGATATTTTTTCTCTTTTCTTTAGTATTGTTGGGGCTTAGTATTGGGGTGGGGTCTGTAATTTAAAAGAATTTATTAAAAACAAATACATATATATAAATGGAAAGTAAAAATTTGTTTTATTAAACAAATATGTTATTATATTTAAAAATATGTATTTTTTTCTTTTAATGTATTGTAGTACAGTCATGTAAAACTGCTAATTAATACCTCCTTTAATTGTTTAAAAAGGTCTAAGCCCTATAATTTTTGGCTAATTCTTTTAGTAAAAAGGCCTACTTAATTTAATTTAAATTATAAGTGACATCTACCAAAATTTTAGGAACTAAATTAAGCCAAGACAAATTTAAACAATTTAATTATATAATTTTAAGGAATAAATCCTTGCTATTCGACTATGTTTGCCTGGTATAAATGGAAAATAAAAATTTGGAATTTTTTGATTTTTTCTTTTTGTTTTTAATATTTAATGCCACGTTCCTAATTATCAATAAAAAAAGAAGTAGTTTCCTATTTTTTTAATGAAGTGGGGAAGGGCTTCCCCTATTTTTTCTCTTTAGAAATAATTTCTTATTTGTTTAATAAGAATTTAAATTAAATATTACATAGTTTCTTATTTTTTATCTATTTTAATTAGATATTTTTTCTCTTTTCTTTAGTATTGTTGGGGCTTAGTATTGGGGTGGGGTCTGCAATTTAAAAGAATTTATTAAAAACAAATACATATATATAAATGGAAAGTAAAAATTTGTTTTATTAAACAAATATGTTATTATATTTAAAAATATGTATTTTTTTCTTTTAATGTATTGTAGTACAGTCATGTAAAACTGCTAATTAATACCTCCTTTAATTGTTTAAAAAGGTCTAAGCCCTATAATTTTTGGCTAATTCTTTTAGTAAAAGTGCCTACTTAATTTAATTTTAAATTATAAGTGACATCTACCAAAATTTTAGGAACTAAATTAAGCCAAGACAAATTTAAACAATTTAATTATATAATTTTAAGGAATAAATCCTTGCTATTCGACTATGTTTGCCTGGTATAAAATAAAATTTTAAAATTCAATTTTTAGTTTTTAATTGGAATTTTTTGATTTTTTCTTTTTGTTTTTAATATTAAATGCCACGTTCCTAATTATCAATAAAAAAAGAAGTAGTTTCCTATTTTTTTAATGAAGTGGGGGAGGGCTTCCCCTATTTTTTCTCTTTAGAAATAATTTCTTATTTGTTTAATAAGAATTTAAATTAAATATTACATAGTTTCTTATTTTTTATCTATTTTAATTAGATATTTTTTCTCTTTTCTTTAGTATTGTTGGGGCTTAGTGTTGGGGTGGGGTCTGTAATTTAAAAGAATTTATTAAAAACAAATACATATATATAAATGGAAAATAAAAATTTGTTTTATTAAAGAAATATGTTATTATATTAAAAAATATGTATTTTTTTCTTTTAATGTATTGTAGTACAGTCATGTAAAACTGCTAATTAATACCTCCTTTAATTGTTTAAAAAGGTCTAAGCCCTATAATTTTTGGCTAATTCTTTTAGTAAAAGTGCCTACTTAATTTAATTTTAAATTATAAGTGACATCTACCAAAATTTTAGGAACTAAATTAAGCCAAGACAAATTTAAACAATTTAATTATATAATTTTAAGGAATAAATCCTTGCTATTCGACTATGTTTGCCTGGTATAAATGGAAAATAAAATTTTAAAATTCAATTTTTAGTTTTTAATTGGGATTTTTTTGATTTTTTCTTTTTGTTTTTAATATTAAATGCCACGTTCCTAATTATCAATAAAAAAATAAGTAGTTTCCTATTTTTTTAATGAAGTGGGGGAGGGCTTCCCCTATTTTTTCTCTTTAGAAATAATTTCTTATTTGTTTAATAAGAATTTAAATTAAATATTACATAGTTTCTTATTTTTTATCTATTTTAATTAGATATTTTTTCTCTTTTCTTTAGTATTGTTGGGGCTTAGTGTCGGGGTCGGGTCTGTAATTTAAAAGAATTTATTAAAAACAATTACATATATATAAATGGAAAATAAAAATTTGTTTTATTAAAGAAATATGTTATTATATTAAAAAATATGTATTTTTTTCTTTTAATGTATTGTAGTACAGTCATGTAAAACTGCTAATTAATACCTCCTTTAATTGTTTAAAAAGGTCTAAGCCCTATAATTTTTGGCTAATTCTTTTATTAAAAGTGCCTACTTAATTTAATTTTAAATTATAAGTGACATCTACCAAAATTTTAGGAACTAAATTAAGCCAAGACAAATTTAAACAATTTAATTATATAATTTTAAGGAATAAATCCTTGCTATTCGACTATGTTTGCCTGGTATAAAATAAAATTTTAAAATTCAATTTTTAGTTTTTAATTGGAATTTTTTGATTTTTTCTTTTTGTTTTTAATATTAAATGCCACGTTCCTAATTATCAATAAAAAAAGAAGTAGTTTCCTATTTTTTTAATGAAGTGGGGGAGGGCTTCCCCTATTTTTCTCTTTAGAAATAATTTCTTATTTGTTTAATAAGAATTTTAATTAAATATTACATAGTTTCTTATTTTTTATCTATTTTAATTAGATATTTTTTCTCTTTTCTTTAGTATTGTTGGGGCTTAGTGTCGGGGTGGGGTCTGTAATTTAAAACAATTTATTAAAAACAAATACATATATATAAATGGAAAATAAAAATTTGTTTTATTAAAGAAATATGTTATTATATTAAAAAATATGTATTTTTTTCTTTTAATGTATTGTAGTACAGTCATGTAAAACTGCTAATTAATACCTCCTTTAATTGTTTAAAAAGGTCTAAGCCCTATAATTTTTGGCTAATTCTTTTATTAAAAGTGCCTACTTAATTTAATTTTAAATTATAAGTGACATCTACCAAAATTTTAGGAACTAAATTAAGCCAAGACAAATTTAAACAATTTAATTATATAATTTTAAGGAATAAATCCTTGCTATTCGACTATGTTTGCCTGGTATAAAATAAAATTTTAAAATTCAATTTTTAGTTTTTAATTGGAATTTTTTGATTTTTTCTTTTTGTTTTTAATATTAAATGCCACGTTCCTAATTATCAATAAAAAAAGAAGTAGTTTCCTATTTTTTTAATGAAGTGGGGGAGGGCTTCCCCTATTTTTTCTCTTTAGAAATAATTTCTTATTTGTTTAATAAGAATTTAAATTAAATATTACATAGTTTCTTATTTTTTATCTATTTTAATTAGATATTTTTTCTCTTTTCTTTAGTATTGTTGGGGCTTAGTGTTGGGGTGGGGTCTGCAATTTAAAAGAACTTATTAAAAGCAAATACATATATATAAATGGAAAATAAAAATTTTTTTTATTAAAGAAATATGTTATTATATTAAAAAATATGTATTTTTTTCTTTTAATGTATTGTAGTACAGTCATGTAAAACTGCTAATTAATACCTCCTTTAATTGTTTAAAAAGGTCTAAGAACTATAATTTTTGGCTAATTCTTTTAGTAAAAGTGCCTACTTAATTTAATTTTAAATTATAAGTGACATCTACCAAAATTTTAGGAACTAAATTAAGCCAAGACAAATTTAAACAATTTAATTATATAATTTTAAGGAATAAATCCTTGCTATTCGACTATGTTTGCCTGGTATAAAATAAAATTTTAAAATTCAATTTTTAGTTTTTAATTGGAATTTTTTGATTTTTTCTTTTTGTTTTTAATATTAAATGCCACGTTCCTAATTATCAATAAAAAAAGAAGTAGTTTCCTATTTTTTTAATGAAGTGGGGGAGGGCTTCCCCTATTTTTTCTCTTTAGAAATAATTTCTTATTTGTTTAATAAGAATTTAAATTAAATATTACATAGTTTCTTATTTTTTATCTATTTTAATTAGATATTTTTTCTCTTTTCTTTAGTATTGTTGGGGCTTAGTGTCGGGGTGGGGTCTGTAATTTAAAACAATTTATTAAAAACAAATACATATATATAAATGGAAAATAAAAATTTGTTTTATTAAAGAAATATGTTATTATATTAAAAAATATGTATTTTTTTCTTTTAATGTATTGTAGTACAGTCATGTAAAACTGCTAATTAATACCTCCTTTAATTGTTTAAAAAGGTCTAAGCCCTATAATTTTTGGCTAATTCTTTTATTAAAAGTGCCTACTTAATTTAATTTTAAATTATAAGTGACATCTACCAAAATTTTAGGAACTAAATTAAGCCAAGACAAATTTAAACAATTTAATTATATAATTTTAAGGAATAAATCCTTGCTATTCGACTATGTTTGCCTGGTATAAAATAAAATTTTAAAATTCAATTTTTAGTTTTTAATTGGAATTTTTTGATTTTTTCTTTTTGTTTTTAATATTAAATGCCACGTTCCTAATTATCAATAAAAAAAGAAGTAGTTTCCTATTTTTTTAATGAAGTGGGGGAGGGCTTCCCCTATTTTTTCTCTTTAGAAATAATTTCTTATTTGTTTAATAAGAATTTAAATTAAATATTACATAGTTTCTTATTTTTTATCTATTTTAATTAGATATTTTTTCTCTTTTCTTTAGTATTGTTGGGGCTTAGTGTTGGGGTGGGGTCTGCAATTTAAAAGAACTTATTAAAAACAAATACATATATATAAATGGAAAATAAAAATTTGTTTTATTAAAGAAATATGTTATTATATTAAAAAATATGTATTTTTTTCTTTTAATGTATTGTAGTACAGTCATGTAAAACTGCTAATTAATACCTCCTTTAATTGTTTAAAAAGGTCTAAGAACTATAATTTTTGGCTAATTCTTTTAGTAAAAGTGCCTACTTAATTTAATTTTAAATTATAAGTGACATCTACCAAAATTTTAGGAACTAAATTAAGCCAAGACAAATTTAAACAATTTAATTATATAATTTTAAGGAATAAATCCTTGCTATTCGACTATGTTTGCCTGGTATAAAATAAAATTTTAAAATTCAATTTTTAGTTTTTAATTGGAATTTTTTGATTTTTTCTTTTTGTTTTTAATATTTAATGCCACGTTCCTAATTATGAATAAAAAAAGAATTTGTTTCCTATTTTTTTAATGAAATGGGGGAGGGCTCCCCCTATTTTTTCTCTTTAGAAATAATTTCTTATTTGTTTAATAAGAATTTAAATTAAATATTACATAGTTTCTTATTTTTTATCTATTTTAATTAGATATTTTTTCTCTTTTCTTTAGTATTGTTGGGGCTTAGTGTTGGGGTGGGGTCTGCAATTTAAAAGAACTTATTAAAAACAAATACATATATATAAATGGAAAATAAAAATTTGTTTTATTAAAGAAATATGTTATTATATTAAAAAATATGTATTTTTTTCTTTTAATGTATTGTAGTACAGTCATGTAAAACTGCTAATTAATACCTCCTTTAATTGTTTAAAAAGGTCTAAGCCCTATAATTTTTGGCTAATTCTTTTATTAAAAGGGCCTACTTAATTTAATTTTAAATTATAAGTGACATCTACCAAAATTTTAGGAACTAAATTAAGCCAAGACAAATTTAAACAATTTAATTATATAATTTTAAGGAATAAATCCTTGATATTCGACTATGTTTGCCTGGTATAAAATAAAATTTTAAAATTCAATTTTTAGTTTTTAATTGGAATTTTTTGATTTTTTCTTTTTGTTTTTAATATTAAATGCCACGTTCCTAATTATCAATAAAAAAAGAAGTAGTTTCCTATTTTTTTAATGAAGTGGGGGAGGGCTTCCCCTATTTTTTCTCTTTAGAAATAATTTCTTATTTGTTTAATAAGAATTTAAATTAAATATTACATAGTTTCTTATTTTTTATCTATTTTAATTAGATATTTTTTCTCTTTTCTTTAGTATTGTTGGGGCTTAGTGTCGGGGTGGGGTCTGTAATTTAAAACAATTTATTAAAAACAAATACATATATATAAATGGAAAATAAAAATTTGTTTTATTAAAGAAATATGTTATTATATTAAAAAATATGTATTTTTTTCTTTTAATGTATTGTAGTACAGTCATGTAAAACTGCTAATTAATACCTCCTTTAATTGTTTAAAAAGGTCTAAGCCCTATAATTTTTGGCTAATTCTTTTATTAAAAGTGCCTACTTAATTTAATTTTAAATTATAAGTGACATCTACCAAAATTTTAGGAACTAAATTAAGCCAAGACAAATTTAAACAATTTAATTATATAATTTTAAGGAATAAATCCTTGCTATTCGACTATGTTTGCTTGGTATAAAATAAAATTTTAAAATTCAATTTTTAGTTTTTAATTGGAATTTTTTGATTTTTTCTTTTTGTTTTTAATATTAAATGCCACGTTCCTAATTATCAATAAAAAAAGAAGTAGTTTCCTATTTTTTTAATGAAGTGGGGGAGGGCTTCCCCTATTTTTTCTCTTTAGAAATAATTTCTTATTTGTTTAATAAGAATTTAAATTAAATATTACATAGTTTCTTATTTTTTATCTATTTTAATTAGATATTTTTTCTCTTTTCTTTAGTATTGTTGGGGCTTAGTGTCGGGGTGGGGTCTGTAATTTAAAAGAATTTATTGAAAACAAATACATATATATAAATGGAAAATAAAAATTTGTTTTATTAAAGAAATATGTTATTATATTAAAAAATATGTATTTTTTTCTTTTAATGTATTGTAGTACAGTCATGTAAAACTGCTAATTAATACCTCCTTTAATTGTTTAAAAAGGTCTAAGCCCTATAATTTTTGGCTAATTCTTTTATTAAAAGTGCCTACTTAATTTAATTTTAAATTATAAGTGACATCTACCAAAATTTTAGGAACTAAATTAAGCCAAGACAAATTTAAACAATTTAATTATATAATTTTAAGGAATAAATCCTTGCTATTCGACTATGTTTGCCTGGTATAAAATAAAATTTTAAAATTCAATTTTTAGTTTTTAATTGGAATTTTTTGATTTTTTCTTTTTGTTTTTAATATTAAATGCCACGTTCCTAATTATCAATAAAAAAAGAAGTAGTTTCCTATTTTTTTAATGAAGTGGGGGAGGGCTTCCCCTATTTTTTCTCTTTAGAAATAATTTCTTATTTGTTTAATAAGAATTTAAATTAAATATTACATAGTTTTATTTTTTATCTATTTTAATTAGATATTTTTTCTCTTTTCTTTAGTATTGTTGGGGCTTAGTGTCGGGGTGGGGTCTGTAATTTAAAAGAATTTATTAAAAACAAATACATATATATAAATGGAAAATAAAAATTTGTTTTATTAAAGAAATATGTTATTATATTAAAAAATATGTATTTGTTTCTTTTAATGTATTGTAGTACTGTCATGTAAAACTGCTAATTAATACCTCCTTTAATTGTTTAAAAAGGTTTAAGCCCTATAATTTTTGGCTAATTCTTTTATTAAAAGTGCCTACTTAATTTAATTTTAAATTATAAGTGACATCTACCAAAATTTTAGGAACTAAATTAAGCCAAGACAAATTTAAACAATTTAATTATATAATTTTAAGGAATAAATCCTTGCTATTCGACTATGTTTGCCTGGTATAAAATAAAATTTTAAAATTCAATTTTTAGTTTTTAATTGGAATTTTTTGATTTTTTCTTTTTGTTTTTAATATTAAATGCCACGTTCCTAATTATCAATAAAAAAATAAGTAGTTTCCTATTTTTTTAATGAAGTGGGGGAGGGCTTCCCCTATTTTTTCTCTTTAGAAATAATTTCTTATTTGTTTAATAAGAATTTAAATTAAATATTACATAGTTTCTTATTTTTTATCTATTTTAATTAGATATTTTTTCTCTTTTCTTTAGTATTGTTGGGGCTTAGTGTCGGGGTGGGGTCTGTAATTTAAAAGAATTTATTAAAAACAAATACATATATATAAATGGAAAATAAAAATTTGTTTTATTAAAGAAATATGTTATTATATTAAAAAATATGTATTTGTTTCTTTTAATGTATTGTAGTACTGTCATGTAAAACTGCTAATTAATACCTCCTTTAATTGTTTAAAAAGGTTTAAGCCCTATAATTTTTGGCTAATTCTTTTATTAAAAGTGCCTACTTAATTTAATTTTAAATTATAAGTGACATCTACCAAAATTTTAGGAACTAAATTAAGCCAAGACAAATTTAAACAATTTAATTATATAATTTTAAGGAATAAATCCTTGCTATTCGACTATGTTTGCCTGGTATAAAATAAAATTTTAAAATTCAATTTTTAGTTTTTAATTGGAATTTTTTGATTTTTTCTTTTTGTTTTTAATATTAAATGCCACGTTCCTAATTATCAATAAAAAAATAAGTAGTTTCCTATTTTTTTAATGAAGTGGGGGAGGGCTTCCCCTATTTTTTCTCTTTAGAAATAATTTCTTATTTGTTTAATAAGAATTTAAATTAAATATTACATAGTTTCTTATTTTTTATCTATTTTAATTAGATATTTTTTCTCTTTTCTTTAGTATTGTTGGGGCTTAGTGTCGGGGTGGGGTCTGTAATTTAAAACAATTTATTAAAAACAAATACATATATATAAATGGAAAATAAAAATTTGTTTTATTAAAGAAATATGTTATTATATTAAAAAATATGTATTTTTTTCTTTTAATGTATTGTAGTACAGTCATGTAAAACTGCTAATTAATACCTCCTTTAATTGTTTAAAAAAGTCTAAGCCCTATAATTTTTGGCTAATTCTTTTATTAAAAGTGCCTACTTAATTTAATTTTAAATTATAAGTGGCATCTACCAAAATTTTAGGAACTAAATTAAGCCAAGACAAATTTAAACAATTTAATTATATAATTTTAAGGAATAAATCGTTGCTATTCGACTATGTTTGCTTGGTATAAAATAAAATTTTAAAATTCAATTTTTAGTTTTTAATTGGAATTTTTTGATTTTTTCTTTTTGTTTTTAATATTAAATGCCACGTTCCTAATTATCAATAAAAAAATAAGTAGTTTCCTATTTTTTTAATGAAGTGGGGGAGGGCTTCCCCTATTTTTTCTCTTTAGAAATAATTTCTTATTTGTTTAATAAGAATTTAAATTAAATATTACATAGTTTCTTATTTTTTATCTATTTTAATTAGATATTTTTTCTCTTTTCTTTAGTATTGTTGGGGCTTAGTGTCGGGGTGGGGTCTGTAATTTAAAAGAATTTATTAAAAACAAATACATATATATAAATGGAAAATAAAAATTTGTTTTATTAAAGAAATATGTTATTATATTAAAAAATATGTATTTTTTTCTTTTAATGTATTGTAGTACAGTCATGTAAAACTGCTAATTAATACCTCCTTTAATTGTTTAAAAAGGTCTAAGCCCTATAATTTTTGGCTAATTCTTTTATTAAAAGTGCCTACTTAATTTAATTTTAAATTATAAGTGACATCTACCAAAATTTTAGGAACTAAATTAAGCCAAGACAAATTTAAACAATTTAATTATATAATTTTAAGGAATAAATCCTTGCTATTCGACTATGTTTGCCTGGTATAAAATAAAATTTTAAAATTCAATTTTTAGTTTTTAATTGGAATTTTTTGATTTTTTCTTTTTGTTTTTAATATTAAATGCCACGTTCCTAATTATCAATAAAAAAATAAGTAGTTTCCTATTTTTTTAATGAAGTGGGGGAGGGCTTCCCCTATTTTTTCTCTTTAGAAATAATTTCTTATTTGTTTAATAAGAATTTAAATTATATATTACATAGTTTCTTATTTTTTATCTATTTTAATTAGATATTTTTTCTCTTTTCTTTAGTATTGTTGGGGCTTAGTGTCGGGGTGGGGTCTGTAATTTAAAAGAATTTATTAAAAACAAATACATATATATAAATGGAAAATAAAAATTTGTTTTATTAAAGAAATATGTTATTATATTAAAAAATATGTATTTTTTTCTTTTAATGTATTGTAGTACAGTCATGTAAAACTGCTAATTAATACCTCCTTTAATTGTTTAAAAAGGTCTAAGCCCTATAATTTTTGGCTAATTCTTTTATTAAAAGTGCCTACTTAATTTAATTTTAAATTATAAGTGACATCTACCAAAATTTTAGGAACTAAATTAAGCCAAGACAAATTTAAACAATTTAATTATATAATTTTAAGGAATAAATCCTTGCTATTCGACTATGTTTGCCTGGTATAAAATAAAATTTTAAAATTCAATTTTTAGTTTTTAATTGGAATTTTTTGATTTTTTCTTTTGTTTTTAATATTAAATGCCACGTCCCTAATTATCAATTAAAAATAAGTAGTTTCCTATTTTTTTAATGAAGTGGGGGAGGGCTTCCCCTATTTTTTCTCTTTAGAAATAATTTCTTATTTGTTTAATAAGAATTTAAATTAAATATTACATAGTTTCTTATTTTTTATCTATTTTAATTAGATATTTTTTCTCTTTTCTTTAGTATTGTTGGGGCTTAGTGTCGGGGTGGGGTCTGTAATTTAAAAGAATTTATTAAAAACAAATACATATATATAAATGGAAAATAAAAATTTGTTTTATTAAAGAAATATGTTATTATATTAAAAAATATGTATTTTTTTCTTTTAATGTATTGTAGTACAGTCATGTAAAACTGCTAATTAATACCTCCTTTAATTGTTTAAAAAGGTCTAAGCCCTATAATTTTTGGCTAATTCTTTTAGTAAAAGTGCCTACTTAATTTAATTTTAAATTATAAGTGACATCTACCAAAATTTTAGGAACTAAATTAAGCCAAAGACAAATTTAAACAATTTAATTATATAATTTTAAGGAATAAATCCTTGCTATTCGACTATGTTTGCCTGGTATAAAATAAAATTTTAAAATTCAATTTTTAGTTTTTAATTGGAATTTTTTGATTTTTTCTTTTTGTTTTTAATATTAAATGTCACGTTCCTAATTATCAATAAAAAAAGAAGTAGTTTCCTATTTTTTTAATGAAGTGGGGGAGGGCTTCCCCTATTTTTTCTCTTTAGAAATAATTTCTTATTTGTTTAATAAGAATTTAAATTAAATATTACATAGTTTCTTATTTTTTATCTATTTTAATTAGATATTTTTTCTCTTTTCTTTAGTATTGTTGGGGCTCTTTGTTTTGGGGTGGGGTCTGTAATTTAAAAGAATTTATTAAAAACAAATACATATATACAAATGGAAAATAAAAATTTGTTTTATTAAAGAAATATGTTATTATATTAAAAAATATGTATTTTTTTCTTTTAATGTATTGTAGTACTGTCATGTAAAACTGCTAATTAATACCTCCTTTAATTGTTTAAAAAGGTCTAAGCCCTATAATTTTTGGCTAATTCTTTTATTAAAAGTGCCTACTTAATTTAATTTTAAATTATAAGTGACATCTACCAAAATTTTAGGAACTAAATTAAGCCAAGACAAATTTAAACAATTTAATTATATAATTTTAAGGAATAAATCCTTGCTATTCGACTATGTTTGCCTGGTATAAAATAAAATTTTAAAATTCAATTTTTAGTTTTTAATTGGAATTTTTTGATTTTTTCTTTTTGTTTTTAATATTAAATGCCGTGTTCCTAATTATCAATAAAATCAATAAGTAGTTTCCTATTTTTTTAATGAAGTGGGGGAGGGCTTCCCCTATTTTTTCTCTTTAGAAATAATTTCTTATTTGTTTAATAAGAATTTAAATTAAATATTACATAGTTTCTTATTTTTTATCTATTTTAATTAGATATTTTTTCTCTTTTCTTTAGTATTGTTGGGGCTTAGTGTCGGGGTGGGGTCTGTAATTTAAAAGAATTTATTAAAAACAAATACATATATATAAATGGAAAATAAAAATTTGTTTTATTAAAGAAATATGTTATTATATTAAAAAATATGTATTTTTTTCTTTTAATGTATTGTAGTACAGTCATGTAAAACTGCTAATTAATACCTCCTTTAATTGTTTAAAAAGGTCTAAGCCCTATAATTTTTGGCTAATTCTTTTATTAAAAGTGCCTACTTAATTTAATTTTAAATTATAAGTGACATCTATCAAAATTTTAGGAACTAAATTAAGCCAAGACAAATTTAAACAATTTAATTATATAATTTTAAGGAATAAATCCTTGCTATTCGACTATGTTTGCCTGGTATAAAATAAAATTTTAAATTCAATTTTTAGATTTTAATTGGAATTTTTTGATTTTTTCTTTTTGTTTTTAATATTAAATGCCACATTCCTAATTATCAATAAAAAAATAAGTAGTTTCCTATTTTTTTAATGAAGTGGGGGAGGGCTTCCCCTATTTTTTCTCTTTAGAAATAATTTCTTATTTGTTTAATAAGAATTTAAATTAAATATTACATAGTTTCTTATTTTTTATCTATTTTAATTAGATATTTTTTCTCTTTTCTTTAGTATTGTTGGGGCTTAGTGTCGGGGTGGGGTCTGTAATTTAAAAGAATTTATTAAAAACAAATACATATATATAAATGGAAAATAAAAATTTGTTTTATTAAAGAAATATGTTATTATATTAAAAAATATGTATTTTTTTCTTTTAATGTATTGTAGTACAGTCATGTAAAACTGCTAATTAATACCTCCTTTAATTGTTTAAAAAGGTTTAAGCCCTATAATTTTTGGCTAATTCTTTTATTAAAAGTGCCTACTTAATTTAATTTTAAATTATAAGTGACATCTACCAAAATTTTAGGAACTAAATTAAGCCAAGACAAATTTAAACAATTTAATTATATAATTTTAAGGAATAAATCCTTGCTATTCGACTATGTTTGCCTGGTATAAAATAAAATTTTAAAATTCAATTTTTAGTTTTTAATTGGAATTTTTTGATTTTTTCTTTTTGTTTTTAATATTAAATGCCACGTTCCTAATTATCAATAAAAAAATAAGTAGTTTCCTATTTTTTTAATAAAGTGGGGGAGGGCTTCCCCTATTTTTTCTCTTTAGAAATAATTTCTTATTTGTTTAATAAGAATTTAAATTAAATATTACATAGTTTCTTATTTTTTATCTATTTTAATTAGATATTTTTTCTCTTTTCTTTAGTATTGTTGGGGCTTAGTGTCGGGGTGGGGTCTGTAATTTAAAAGAATTTATTAAAAACAAATACATATATATAAATGGAAAATAAAAATTTGTTTTATTAAAGAAATATGTTATTATATTAAAAAATATGTATTTTTTTCTTTTAATGTATTGTAGTACAGTCATGTAAAACTGCTAATTAATACCTCCTTTAATTGTTTAAAAAGGTCTAAGCCCTATAATTTTTGGCTAATTCTTTTATTAAAAGTGCCTACTTAATTTAATTTTAAATTATAAGTGACATCTACCAAAATTTTAGGAACTAAATTAAGCCAAGACAAATTTAAACAATTTAATTATATAATTTTAAGGAATAAATCCTTGCTATTCGACTATGTTTGCCTGGTATAAAATAAAATTTTAAAATTCAATTTTTAGTTTTTAATTGGAATTTTTTGATTTTTTCTTTTTGTTTTTAATATTAAATGCCACGTTCCTAATTATCAATAAAAAAAGAAGTAGTTTCCTATTTTTTTAATGAAGTGGGGGAGGGCTTCCCCTATTTTTTCTCTTTAGAAATAATTTCTTATTTGTTTAATAAGAATTTAAATTAAATATTACATAGTTTCTTATTTTTTATCTATTTTAATTAGATATTTTTTCTCTTTTCTTTAGTATTGTTGGGGCTTAGTGTCGGGGTGGGGTCTGTAATTTAAAAGAATTTATTAAAAACAAATACATATATACAAATGGAAAATAAAAATTTGTTTTATTAAAGAAATATGTTATTATATTAAAAAATATGTATTTTTTTCTTTTAATGTATTGTAGTACTGTCATGTAAAACTGCTAATTAATACCTCCTTTAATTGTTTAAAAAGGTCTAAGCCCTATAATTTTTGGCTAATTCTTTTATTAAAAGTGCCTACTTAATTTAATTTTAAATTATAAGTGACATCTACCAAAATTTTAGGAACTAAATTAAGCCAAGACAAATTTAAACAATTTAATTATATAATTTTAAGGAATAAATCCTTGCTATTCGACTATGTTTGCCTGGTATAAAATAAAATTTTAAAATTCAATTTTTAGTTTTTAATTGGAATTTTTTGATTTTTTCTTTTTGTTTTTAATGCCACGTTCCTAATTATCAATAAAAAAAGAAGTAGTTTCCTATTTTTTTAATGAAGTGGGGGAGGGCTTCCCCTATTTTTTCTCTTTAGAAATAATTTCTTATTTGTTTAATAAGAATTTAAATTAAATATTACATAGTTTCTTATTTTTTATCTATTTTAATTAGATATTTTTTCTCTTTTCTTTAGTATTGTTGGGGCTCTTTGTTTTGGGGTGGGGTCTGTAATTTAAAAGAATTTATTAAAAACAAATACATATATATAAATGGAAAATAAAAATTTGTTTTATTAAAGAAATATGTTATTATATTAAAAAATATGTATTTTTTTCTTTTAATGTATTGTAGTACAGTCATGTAAAACTGCTAATTAATACCTCCTTTAATTGTTTAAAAAGGTCTAAGCCCTATAATTTTTGGCTAATTCTTTTATTAAAAGTGCCTACTTAATTTAATTTTAAATTATAAGTGACATCTACCAAAATTTTAGGAACTAAATTAAGCCAAGACAAATTTAAACAATTTAATTATATAATTTTAAGGAATAAATCCTTGCTATTCGACTATGTTTGCCTGGTATAAAATAAAATTTTAAAATTCAATTTTTAGTTTTTAATTGGAATTTTTTGATTTTTTCTTTTTGTTTTTAATATTAAATGCCACGTTCCTAATTATCAATAAAAAAAGAAGTAGTTTCCTATTTTTTTAATGAAGTGGGGGAGGGCTTCCCCTATTTTTTCTCTTTAGAAATAATTTCTTATTTGTTTAATAAGAATTTAAATTAAATATTACATAGTTTCTTATTTTTTATCTATTTTAATTAGATATTTTTTCTCTTTTCTTTAGTATTGTTGGGGCTCTTTGTTTTGGGGTGGGGTCTGTAATTTAAAAGAATTTATTAAAAACAAATACATATATACAAATGGAAAATAAAAATTTGTTTTATTAAAGAAATATGTTATTATATTAAAAAATATGTATTTTTTTCTTTTAATGTATTGTAGTACTGTCATGTAAAACTGCTAATTAATACCTCCTTTAATTGTTTAAAAAGGTCTAAGCCCTATAATTTTTGGCTAATTCTTTTATTAAAAGTGCCTACTTAATTTAATTTTAAATTATAAGTGACATCTACCAAAATTTTAGGAACTAAATTAAGCCAAGACAAATTTAAACAATTTAATTATATAATTTTAAGGAATAAATCCTTGCTATTCGACTATGTTTGCCTGGTATAAAATAAAATTTTAAAATTCAATTTTTAGTTTTTAATTGGAATTTTTTGATTTTTTCTTTTTGTTTTTAATATTAAATGCCTCGTTCCTAATTATCAATAAAAAAAGAAGTAGTTTCCTATTTTTTTAATGAAGTGTGGGAGGGCTTCCCCTATTTTTTCTCTTTAGAAATAATTTCTTATTTGTTTAATAAGAATTTAAATTAAATATTACATAGTTTCTTATTTTTTATCTATTTTAATTAGATATTTTTTCTCTTTTCTTTAGTATTGTTGGGGCTTAGTGTTGGGGTGGGGTCTGTAATTTAAAAGAATTTATTAAAAACAAATACATATATATAAATGGAAAATAAAAATTTGTTTTATTAAAGAAATATGTTATTATATTAAAAAATATGTATTTTTTTCTTTTAAGAAGCATTTTAGAGCGATTTTACATTTGATGTAGCATTTATAATTTTTGTCATGGAATTCTTTAAACTCAATTTTAATGCACTTAGAACCGTCTTAGAGCGATTCCAGCTTTAATTCGTGATCACTACTTAAATTTCCATGTAATCCAAATTTTTTCTTTTTAATTATGGTCTTGGTAAACTTTAAACTCAATTTTAAGGCACTTAGAAGCATTTTAGAGCGATTTTACATTTAATGTAGCATTTATAATTTTTGTCATGGAATTCTTTAAACTCAATTTTAAGGCACTTAGAACTGTCTTGGAGCGATTCTAGCTTTAATTCGTGATCACTACTTAAATTTCCATGTAATCCAAATTTTTTCTTTTTAATTATGGTCTTGGTAAACTTTAAACTCAATTTTAAGGCACTTAGAAGCATTTTAGAGCGATTTTACATTTAATGTAGCATTTATAATTTTTGTCATGGAATTCTTTAAACTCAATTTTAAGGCACTTAGAACCGTGTTAGAGCGATTCTAGCTTTAATTCGTGATCACTACTTAAATTTCCATGTAATCCAAATTTTTTCTTTTTAATTATGGTCTTGGTAAACTTTAAACTCAATTTTAAGGCACTTAGAAGCATTTTAGAGCGATTTTACATTTAATGTAGCATTTATAATTTTTGTCATGGAATTCTTTAAACTCAATTTTAAGGCACTTAGAACCGTCTTAGCGCGATTCTAGCTTTAATTCGTGATCACTACTTAAATTTCCATGTAATCCAAATTTTTTCTTTTTAAATATGGTCTTGGTAAACTTTAAACTCAATTTTAAGGCACTTAGAAGCATTTTAGAGCGATTTTGCATTTAATGTAGCATTTATAATTTCTGTCATGGAATTCTTTAAGCTCAATTTTAAGGCACTTAGAACCGTCTTAGAGCGATTCTAGCTTTAATTCGTGATCACTACTTAAATTTCCATGTAATCCAAATTTTTTCTTTTTAATTATGGTCTTGGTAAACTTTAAACTCAATTTTAAGGCACTTAGAAGCATTTTAGAGCGATTTTACATTTAATGTAGCATTTATAATTTTTGTCATGGAATTCTTTAAACTCAATTTTAAGGCACTTAGAACTGTCTTAGAGCGATTCTAGCTTTAATTCGTGATCACTACTTAAATTTCCATGTAATCCAAATTTTTTCTTTTTAATTATGGTCTTGGTAAACTTTAAACTCAATTTTAAGGCACTTAGAAGCATTTTAGAGCGATTTTACATTTAATGTAGCATATATAATTTTTGTCATGGAATTCTTTAAACTCAATTTTAAGGCACTTAGAACCGTGTTAAAGCGATTCTAGCTTTAATTCGTGATCACTACTTAAATTTCCATGTAATCCAAATTTTTTCTTTTTAATTATGGTCTTGGTAAACTTTAAACTCAATTTTAAGGCACTTAGAAGCATTTTAGAGCTATTTTACATTTAATGTAGCATTTATAATTTTTGTCATGGAATTCTTTAAACTCAATTTTAAGGCACTTAGAACTGTCTTGGAGCGATTCTAGCTTTAATTCGTGATCACTACTTAAATTTCCATGTAATCCAAATTTTTTCTTTTTAATTATGGTCTTGGTAAACTTTAAACTCAATTTTAAGGCACTTAGAAGCATTTTAGAGCGATTTTACATTTAATGTAGCATTTATAATTTTTGTCATGGAATTCTTTAAAATCAATTTTAAGGCACTTAGAACCGTCTTAGCGCGATTCTAGCTTTAATTCGTGATCACTACTTAAATTTCCATGTAATCCAAATTTTTTCTTTTTAAATATGGTCTTGGTAAACTTTAAACTCAATTTTAAGGCACTTAGAAGCATTTTAGAGCGATTTTGCATTTAATGTAGCATTTATAATTTCTGTCATGGAATTCTTTAAGCTCAATTTTAAGGCACTTAGAACCGTCTTAGAGCGATTCTAGCTTTAATTCGTGATCACTACTTAAATTTCCATGTAATCCAAATTTTTTCTTTTTAATTATGGTCTTGGTAAACTTTAAACTCAATTTTAAGGCACTTAGAAGCATTTTAGAGCGATTTTACATTTAATGTAGCATTTATAATTTTTGTCATGGAATTCTTTAAACTCAATTTTAAGGCACTTAGAACTGTCTTAGAGCGATTCTAGCTTTAATTCGTGATCACTACTTAAATTTCCATGTAATCCAAATTTTTTCTTTTTAATTATGGTCTTGGTAAACTTTAAACTCAATTTTAAGGCACTTAGAAGCATTTTAGAGCGATTTTACATTTAATGTAGCATTTATAATTTTTGTCATGGAATTCTTTAAACTCAATTTTAAGGCACTTAGAACCGTGTTAGAGCGATTCTAGCTTTAATTCGTGATCACTACTTAAATTTCCATGTAATCCAAATTTTTTCTTTTTAATTATGGTCTTGGTAAACTTTAAACTCAATTTTAAGGCACTTAGAAGCATTTTAGAGCTATTTTACATTTAATGTAGCATTTATAATTTTTGTCATGGAATTCTTTAAACTCAATTTTAAGGCACTTAGAACCGAGCGATTCTAGCTTTAATTCGTGATCACTACTTAAATTTCCATGTAATCCAAATTTTTTCTTTTTAATTATGGTCTTGGTAAACTTTAAACTCAATTTTAAGGCACTTAGAAGCATTTTAGAGCGATTTTACATTTAATGTAGCATATATAATTTTTGTCATGGAATTCTTTAAACTCAATTTTAAGGCACTTAGAACCGTCTTAGAGCGATTCTAGCTTTAATTCGTGATCACTACTTAAATTTCCATGTAATCCAAATTTTTTCTTTTTAATTATGGTCTTGGTAAACTTTAAACTCAATTTTAAGGCACTTAGAAGCATTTTAGAGCGATTTTACATTTAATGTAGCATTTATAATTTTTGTCATGGAATTCTTTAAACTCAATTTTAAGGCACTTAGAACCGTCTTAGAGCGATTCTAGCTTTAATTCGAGATCACTACTTAAATTTCCATGTAATCCAAATTTTTTCTTTTTAATTATGGTCTTGGTAAACTTTAAACTCAATTTTAAGGCACTTAGAAGCATTTTAGAGCGATTTTACATTTAATGTAGCATTTATAACTTTTGTCATGGAATTCTATAAACTCAATATTAAGGCACTTAGAACCGTCTTAGAGCGATTCTAGCTTTAATTCGTGATCACTACTTAAATTTCCATGTAATCCAAATTTTTTCTTTTTAATTATGGTCTTGGTAAACTTTAAACTCAATTTTAAGGCACTTAGAAGCATTTTAGAGCGATTTTACATTTAATGTAGCATTTATAATTTTTGTCATGGAATTCTTTAAACTCAATTTTAAAGCACTTAGAACCGTCTTAGAGCGATTCTAGCTTTAATTCGTGATCACTACTTAAATTTCCACTCAATTTTAAGGCACTTAGAAGCATTTTAGAGCGATTTTACATTTAATGTAGCATTTATAACTTTTGTCATGGAATTCTATAAACTCAATATTAAGGCACTTAGAACCGTCTTAGAGCGATTCTAGCTTTAATTCGTGATCACTACTTAAATTTCCATGTAATCCAAATTTTTTCTTTTTAATTATGGTCTTGGTAAACTTTAAACTCAATTTTAAGGCACTTAGAAGCATTTTAGAGCGATTTTACATTTAATGTAGCATTTATAATTTTTGTCATGGAATTCTTTAAACTCAAGTTTAAGGCACTTAGAACCGTCTTAGAGCGATTCTAGCTTTAATTCGTGATCACTACTTAAATTTCCATGTAATCCAAATTTTTTCTTTTTAATTATGGTCTTGGTAAACTTTAAACTCAAGGCACTTAGAAGCATTTTAGAGCGATTTTACATTTAATGTAGCATTTATAATTTTTGTCATGGAATTCTTTAAACTCAATTTTAAGGCACTTAGAACCGTCTTAGAGCGATTCTAGCTTTAATTCGTGATCACTACTTAAATTTCCATGTAATCCAAATTTTTTCTTTTTAATTATGGTCTTGGTAAACTTTAAACTCAATTTTAAGGCACTTAGAAGCATTTTAGAGCGATTTTACATTTAATGTAGCATTTATAACTTTTGTCATGGAATTCTTTAAACTCAATTTTAAGGCACTTAGAACCGTGTTAGAGCGATTCTAGCTTTAATTCGTGATCACTACTTAAATTTCCATGTAATCCAAATTTTTTCTTTTTAATTATGGTCTTGGTAAACTTTAAACTCAATTTTAAGGCACTTAGAAGCATTTTAGAGCGATTTTACTTATGTAGCATTTATAATTTTTGTCATGGAATTCTTTAAACTCAATTTTAAGGCACTTAGAACCGTCTTAGAGCGATTCTAGCTTTAATTCGTGATCACTACTTAAATTTCCATGTAATCCAAATTTTTTCTTTTTAATTATGGTCTTGGTAAACTTTAAACTCAATTTTAAGGCACTTAGAAGCATTTTAGAGCGATTTTACATTTAATGTAGCATTTATAATTTTTGTCATGGAATTCTATAAACTCAATATTAAGGCACGTAGAACCGTGTTAGAGCGATTCTAGCTTGAATTCGTGAACACTACTTAAATTTCCATGTAATCCAAATTTTTTCTTTTTAATTATGGTCTTGGTAAACTTTAAACTCAATTTTAAGGCACTTAGAAGCATTTTAGAGCGATTTTACATTTAATGTAGCATGGAATTCTATAAACTCAATATTAAGGCACTTAGAACCGTCTTAGAGCGATTCTAGCTTTAATTCGTGATCACTACTTAAATTTCCATGTAATCCAAATTTTTTCTTTTTAATTATTGTCTTGGTAAACTTTAAACTCAATTTTAAGGCACTTAGCATTTTAGAGCGATTTTACATTTAATGTAGCATTTATAATTTTTGTCATGGAATTCTTTAAACTCAATTTTAAAGCACTTAGAACCGTCTTAGAGCGATTCTAGCTTTAATTCGTGATCACTACTTAAATTTCCATGTAATCCAAATTTTTTCTTTTTAATTATGGTCTTGGTAAACTTTAAACTCAATTTTAAGGCACTTAGAAGCATTTTAGAGCGATTTTACTTATGTAGCATTTATAATTTTTGTCATGGAATTCTTTAAACTCAATTTTAAGGCACTTAGAACCGTCTTAGAGCGATTCTAGGTTTAATTCGTGATCACTACTTAAATTTCCATGTAATCCAAATTTTTTCTTTTTAATTATGGTCTTGGTAAACTTTAAACTCAATTTTAAGGCACTTAGAAGCATTTTAGAGCGATTTTACTTATGTAGCATTTATAATTTTTGTCATGGAATTCTTTAAACTCAATTTTAAGGCACTTAGAACCGTCTTAGAGCGATTCTAGCTTTAATTCTTGATCACTACTTAAATTTCCATGTAATCCAAATATTTTCTTTTTAATTATGGTCTTGGTAAACTTTAAACTCAATTTTAAGGCACTTAGAAGCATTTTAGAGCGATTTTACATTTAATGTAGCATTTATAATTTTTGTCATGGAATTCCTTAAAACTCAATTTTAAGGCACTTAGAACCGTCTTAGAGCGATTCTAGCTTTAATTCGTGATCACTACTTAAATTTCCATGTAATCCAAATTTTTTCTTTTTAATTATGGTCTTGGTAAACTTTAAACTCAATTTTAAGGCACTTAGAAGCATTTTAGAGCGATTTTACATGTAGCATTTATAATTTTTGTCATGGAATTCTTTAAACTCAATTTTAAGGCACTTAGAACCGTCTTAGAGCGATTCTAGCTTTAATTCGTGATCACTACTTAAATTTCCATGTAATCCAAATTTTTTCTTTTTAATTATGGTCTTGGTAAACTTTAAACTCAATTTTAAGGCACTTAGAAGCATTTTAGAGCGATTTTACATTTAATGTAGCATTTATAATTTTTGTCATGGAATTCTTTAAACTCAATTTTAAGGCACTTAGAACCGTCTTAGAGCGATTCTAGCTTTAATTCGAGATCACTACTTAAATTTCCATGTAATCCAAATTTTTTCTTTTTAATTATGGTCTTGGTAAACTTTAAACTCAATTTTAAGGCACTTAGAAGCATTTTAGAGCGATTTTACATTTAATGTAGCATTTATAACTTTTGTCATGGAATTCTATAAACTCAATATTAAGGCACTTAGAACCGTCTTAGAGCGATTCTAGCTTTAATTCGTGATCACTACTTAAATTTCCATGTAATCCAAATTTTTTCTTTTTAATTATGGTCTTGGTAAACTTTAAACTCAATTTTAAGGCACTTAGAAGCATTTTAGAGCGATTTTACATTTAATGTAGCATTTATAATTTTTGTCATGGAATTCTTTAAACTCAATTTTAAGGCACTTAGAACCGTCTTAGAGCGATTCTAGCTTTAATTCGTGATCACTACTTAAATTTCCACTCAATTTTAAGGCACTTAGAAGCATTTTAGAGCGATTTTACATTTAATGTAGCATTTATAACTTTTGTCATGGAATTCTATAAACTCAATATTAAGGCACTTAGAACCGTCTTAGAGCGATTCTAGCTTTAATTCGTGATCACTACTTAAATTTCCATGTAATCCAAATTTTTTCTTTTTAATTATGGTCTTGGTAAACTTTAAACTCAATTTTAAGGCACTTAGAAGCATTTTAGAGCGATTTTACATTTAATGTAGCATTTATAATTTTTGTCATGGAATTCTTTAAACTCAATTTTAAGGCACTTAGAACCGTCTTAGAGCGATTCTAGCTTTAATTCGTGATCACTACTTAAATTTCCATGTAATCCAAATTTTTTCTTTTTAATTATGGTCTTGGTAAACTTTAAACTCAAGGCACTTAGAAGCATTTTAGAGCGATTTTACATTTAATGTAGCATTTATAATTTTTGTCATGGAATTCTTTAAACTCAATTTTAAGGCACTTAGAACCGTTTTAGAGCGATTCTAGCTTTAATTCGTGATCACTACTTAAATTTCCATGTAATCCAAATTTTTTCTTTTTAATTATGGTCTTGGTAAACTTTAAACTCAATTTTAAGGCACTTAGAAGCATTTTAGAGCGATTTTACATTTAATGTAGCATTTATAACTTTTGTCATGGAATTCTTTAAACTCAATTTTAAGGCACTTAGAACCGTGTTAGAGCGATTCTAGCTTTAATTCGTGATCACTACTTAAATTTCCATGTAATCCAAATTTTTTCTTTTTAATTATGGTCTTGGTAAACTTTAAACTCAATTTTAAGGCACTTAGAAGCATTTTAGAGCGATTTTACTTATGTAGCATTTATAATTTTTGTCATGGAATTCTTTAAACTCAATTTTAAGGCACTTAGAACCGTCTTAGAGCGATTCTAGGTTTAATTCGTGATCACTACTTAAATTTCCATGTAATCCAAATTTTTTCTTTTTAATTATGGTCTTGGTAAACTTTAAACTCAATTTTAAGGCACTTAGAAGCATTTTAGAGCGATTTTACATTTAATGTAGCATTTATAACTTTTGTCATGGAATTCTTTAAACTCAATTTTAAGGCACTTAGAACCGTGTTAGAGCGATTCTAGCTTTAATTCGTGATCACTACTTAAATTTCCATGTAATCCAAATTTTTTCTTTTTAATTATGGTCTTGGTAAACTTTAAACTCAATTTTAAGGCACTTAGAAGCATTTTAGAGCGATTTTACTTATGTAGCATTTATAATTTTTGTCATGGAATTCTTTAAACTCAATTTTAAGGCACTTAGAACCGTCTTAGAGCGATTCTAGGTTTAATTCGTGATCACTACTTAAATTTCCATGTAATCCAAATTTTTTCTTTTTAATTATGGTCTTGGTAAACTTTAAACTCAATTTTAAGGCACTTAGAAGCATTTTAGAGCGATTTTACATTTAATGTAGCATTTATAATTTTTGTCATGGAATTCTATAAACTCAATATTAAGGCACGTAGAACCGTGTTAGAGCGATTCTAGCTTGAATTCGTGAACACTACTTAAATTTCCATGTAATCCAAATTTTTTCTTTTTAATTATGGTCTTGGTAAACTTTAAACTCAATTTTAAGGCACTTAGAAGCATTTTAGAGCGATTTTACATTTAATGTAACATGGAATTCTATAAACTCAATATTAAGGCACTTAGAACCGTCTTAGAGCGATTCTAGCTTTAATTCGTGATCACTACTTAAATTTCCATGTAATCCAAATTTTTTCTTTTTAATTATTGTCTTGGTAAACTTTAAACTCAATTTTAAGGCACTTAGCATTTTAGAGCGATTTTACATTTAATGTAGCATTTATAATTTTTGTCATGGAATTCTTTAAACTCAATTTTAAAGCACTTAGAACCGTCTTAGAGCGATTCTAGCTTTAATTCGTTATCACTACTTAAATTTCCATGTAATCCAAATTTTTTCTTCTTAATTATGGTCTTGGTAAACTTTAAACTCAATTTTAAGGCACTTAGAAGCATTTTAGAGCGATTTTACATTTAATGTAGCATTTATAATTTTTGTCATGGAATTCTTTAAACTCAATTTTAAGGCACTTAGAACCGTCTTAGAGCGATTCTAGCTTTAATTCGTGATCACTACTTAAATTTCCATGTAATCCAAATTTTTTCTTTTTAATTATGGTCTTGGTAAACTTTAAACTCAATTTTAAGGCACTTAGAAGCATTTTAGAGCGATTTTACATTTAATGTAGCATTTATAATTTTTGTCATGGAATTCTTTAAACTCAATTTTAAGGCACTTAGAACCGTCTTAGAGCGATTCTAGCTTTAATTCGTGATCACTACTTAAATTTCCATGTAATCCAAATTTTTTCTTTTTAATTATGGTCTTGGTAAACTTTAAACTCAATTTTAAGGCACTTAGAAGCATTTTAGAGCGATTTTACATTTAATGTAGCATTTATAATTTTTGTCATGGAATTCTTTAAACTCAATTTTAAAGCACTTAGAACCGTCTTAGAGCGATTCTAGCTTTAATTCGTGATCACTACTTAAATTTCCATGTAATCCAAATTTTTTCTTTTTAATTATCTTGGTAAACTTGGTCTTGGTAAACTTTAAACTCAATTTTAAGGCACTTAGAAGCATTTTAGAGCGATTTTACATTTAATGTAGCATTTATAATTTTTGTCATGGAATTCTTTAAACTCAATTTTAAGGCACTTAGAACCGTCTTAGAGCGATTCTAGCTTTAATTCGTGATCACGACTTAAATTTCCATGTAATCCAAATTTTTTCTTTTTAATTATGGTCTTGGTAAACTTTAAACTCAATTTTAAGGCACTTAGAAGCATTTTAGAGCGATTTTACATTTAATGTAGCATTTATAATTTTTGTCATGGAATTCTTTAAACTCAATTTTAAGGCACTTAGAACTGTCTTAGAGCGATTCTAGCTTTAATTCGTGATCACTACTTAAATTTCCATGTAATCCAAATTTTTTCTTTTTAATTATGGTCTTGGTAAACTTTAAACTCAATTTTAAGGCACTTAGAAGCATTTTAGAGCGATTTTACATTTAATGTAGCATTTATAATTTTTGTCATGGAATTCTATAAACTCAATATTAAGGCACTTAGAACCGTGTTAGAGCGATTCTAGCTTTAATTCGTGATCACTACTTAAATTTCCATGTAATCCAAATTTTTTCTTTTTAATTATGGTCTTGGTAAACTTTAAACTCAATTTTAAGGCACTTAGAAGCATTTTAGAGCGATTTTACATTTAATGTAGCATTAATAATTTTTGTCATGGAATTCTTTAAACTCAATTTTAAGGCACTTAGAACCGTCTTAGAGCGATTCTAGCTTTAATTCGTGATCACTACTTAAATTTCCATGTAATCCAAATTTTTTCTTTTTAATTATGGTCTTGGTAAACTTTAAACTCAATTTTAAGGCACTTAGAAGCATTTTAGAGCGATTTTACATTTAATGTAGCATTTATAATTTTTGTCATGGAATTCTTTAAACTCAATTTTAAGGCACTTAGAACCGTCTTAGAGCGATTCTAGCTTTAATTCGTGATCACTACTTAAATTTCCATGTAATCCAAATTTTTTCTTTTTAATTATGGTCTTGGTAAACTTTAAACTCAATTTTAAGGCACTTAGAAGCATTTTAGAGCGATTTTACATTTAATGTAGCATTTATAATTTTTGTCATGGAATTCTTTAAACTCAATTTTAAGGCACTTAGAACCGTCTTAGAGCGATTCTAGCTTTAATTCGTGATCACTACTTAAATTTCCATGTAATCCAAATTTTTTCTTTTTAATTATGGTCTTGGTAAACTTTAAACTCAATTTTAAGGCACTTAGAAGCATTTTAGAGCGATTTTACATTTAATGTAGCATTTATAATTTTTGTCATGGAATTCTTTAAACTCAATTTTAAGGCACTTAGAACCGTCTTAGAGCGATTCTAGCTATAATTCGTGATCACTACTTAAATTTCCATGTAATCCAAATTTTTTCTTTTTAATTATGGTCTTGGTAAACTTTAAACTCAATTTTAAGGCACTTAGAAGCATTTTAGAGCGATTTTACTTTTAATGTAGCATTTATAATTTTTGTCATGGAATTCTTTAAACTCAATTTTAAGGCACTTAGAACCGTCTTAGAGCGATTCCAGCTTTAATTCGTGATCACCACTTAAATTTCCATGTAATCCAAATTTTTTCTTTTTAATTATGGTCTTGGTAAACTTTAAACTCAAGGCACTTAGAAGCATTTTAGAGCGATTTTACATTTAATGTAGCATTTATAATTTTTGTCATGGAATTCTTTAAACTCAATTTTAAGGCACTTAGAACCGTCTTAGAGCGATTCTAGCTTTAATTCGTGATCACTACTTAAATTTCCATGTAATCCAAATTTTTTCTTTTTAATTATGGTCTTGGTACACTTTAAACTCAATTTTAAGGCACTTAGAAGCATTTTAGAGCGATTTTACATTTAATGTAGCATTTATAACTTTTGTCATGGAATTCTTTAAACTCAATTTTAAGGCACTTAGAACCGTGTTAGAGCGATTCTAGCTTTAATTCGTGATCACTACTTAAATTTCCATGTAATCCAAATTTTTTCTTTTTAATTATGGTCTTGGTAAACTTTAAACTCAATTTTAAGGCACTTAGAAGCATTTTAGAGCGATTTTACTTATGTAGCATTTATAATTTTTGTCATGGAATTCTTTAAACTGAATTTTAAGGCACTTAGAACCGTCTTAGAGCGATTCTAGGTTTAATTCGTGATCACTACTTAAATTTCCATGTAATCCAAATTTTTTCTTTTTAATTATGGTCTTGGTAAACTTTAAACTCAATTTTAAGGCACTTAGAAGCATTTTAGAGCGATTTTACATTTAATGTAGCATTTATAATTTTTGTCATGGAATTCTATAAACTCAATATTAAGGCACGTAGAACCGTGTTAGAGCGATTCTAGCTTGAATTCGTGATCACTACTTAAATTTCCATGTAATCCAAATTTTTTCTTTTTAATTATGGTCTTGGTAAACTTTAAACTCAATTTTAAGGCACTTAGAAGCATTTTAGAGCGATTTTACATTTAATGTAGCATGGAATTCTATAAACTCAATATTAAGGCACTTAGAACCGTCTTAGAGCGATTCTAGCTTTAATTCGTGATCACTACTTAAATTTCCATGTAATCCAAATTTTTTCTTTTTAATTATTGTCTTGGTAAACTTTAAACTCAATTTTAAGGCACTTAGCATTTTAGAGCGATTTTACATTTAATGTAGCATTTATAATTTTTGTCATGGAATTCTTTAAACTCAATTTTAAAGCACTTAGAACCGTCTTAGAGCGATTCTAGCTTTAATTCGTTATCACTACTTAAATTTCCATGTAATCCAAATTTTTTCTTTTTAATTATGGTCTTGGTAAACTTTAAACTCAATTTTAAGGCACTTAGCATTTTAGAGCGATTTTACATTTAATGTAGCATTTATAATTTTTGTCATGGAATTCTATAAACTCAATATTAAGGCACGTAGAACCGTGTTAGAGCGATTCTAGCTTGAATTCGTGATCACTACTTAAATTTCCATGTAATCCAAATTTTTTCTTTTTAATTATGGTCTTGGTAAACTTTAAACTCAATTTTAAGGCACTTAGCATTTTAGAGCGATTTTACATTTAATGTAGCATTTATAATTTTTGTCATGGAATTCTTTAAACTCAATTTTAAAGCACTTAGAACCGTCTTAGAGCGATTCTAGCTTTAATTCGTTATCACTACTTAAATTTCCATGTAATCCAAATTTTTTCTTTTTAATTATGGTCTTGGTAAACTTTAAACTCAATTTTAAGGCACTTAGAAGCATTTTAGAGCGATTTTACATTTAATGTAGCATTTATAATTTTTGTCATGGAATTCTTTAAACTCAATTTTAAAGCACTTAGAACCGTCTTAGAGCGATTCTAGCTTTAATTCGTTATCACTACTTAAATTTCCATGTAATCCAAATTTTTTCTTTTTAATTATTGTCTTGGTAAACTTTAAACTCAATTTTAAGGCACTTAGAAGCATTTTAGAGCGATTTTACATTTAATGTAGCATTTATAATTTTTGTCATGGAATTCTTTAAACTCAATTTTAAGGCACTTAGAACCGTCTTAGAGCGATTTTAGCTTTAATTCGTGATCACTACTTAAATTTCCATGTAATCCAAATTTTTTCTTTTTAATTATGGTCTTGGTAAACTTTAAACTCAATTTTAAGGCACTTAGAAGCATTTTAGAGCGATTTTACATTTAATGTAGCATTTATAATTTTTGTCATGGAATTCTTTAAACTCAATTTTAAGGCACTTAGAACCGTCTTAGAGCGATTCTAGCTTTAATTCGTGATCACTACTTAAATTTCCATGTAATCCAAATTTTTTCTTTTTAATTATGGTCTTGGTAAACTTTAAACTCAATTTTAAGGCACTTAGAAGCATTTTAGAGCGATTTTACATTTAATGTAGCATTTATAATTTTTGTCATGGAATTCTTTAAACTCAATTTTAAAGCAATTAGAACCGTCTTAGAGCGATTCTAGCTTTAATTCTTGATCACTACTTAAATTTCCATGTAATCCAAATTTTTTCTTTTTAATTATCTTGGTAAACTTGGTTTTGGTAAACTTTAAACTCAATTTTAAGGCACTTAGAAGCATTTTAGAGCGATTTTACATTTAATGTAGCATTTATAATTTTTGTCATGGAATTCTTTAAACTCAATTTTAAGGCACTTAGAACCGTCTTAGAGCGATTCTAGCTTTAATTCGTGATCACTACTTAAATTTCCATGTAATCCAAATTTTTTCTTTTTAATTATGGTCTTGGTAAACTTTAAACTCAATTTTAAGGCACTTAGAAGCATTTTAGAGCGATTTTACATTTAATGTAGCATTTATAATTTTTGTCATGGAATTCTTTAAACTCAATTTTAAGGCACTTAGAACTGTCTTAGAGCGATTCTAGCTTTAATTCGTGATCACTACTTAAATTTCCATGTAATCCAAATTTTTTCTTTTTAATTATGGTCTTGGTAAACTTTAAACTCAATTTTAAGGCACTTAGAAGCATTTTAGAGCGATTTTACATTTAATGTAGCATTTATAATTTTTGTCATGGAATTCTATAAACTCAATATTAAGGCACTTAGAACCGTGTTAGAGCGATTCTAGCTTTAATTCGTGATCACTACTTAAATTTCCATGTAATCCAAATTTTTTCTTTTTAATTATGGTCTTGGTAAACTTTAAACTCAATTTTAAGGCACTTAGAAGCATTTTAGAGCGATTTTACATTTAATGTAGCATTAATAATTTTTGTCATGGAATTCTTTAAACTCAATTTTAAGGCACTTAGAACCGTCTTAGAGCGATTCTAGCTTTAATTCGTGATCACTACTTAAATTTCCATGTAATCCAAATTTTTTCTTTTTAATTATGGTCTTGGTAAACTTTAAACTCAATTTTAAGGCACTTAGAAGCATTTTAGAGCGATTTTACATTTAATGTAGCATTTATAATTTTTGTCATGGAATTCTTTAAACTCAATTTTAAGGCACTTAGAACCGTCTTAGAGCGATTCTAGCTTTAATTCGTGATCACTACTTAAATTTCCATGTAATCCAAATTTTTTCTTTTTAATTATGGTCTTGGTAAACTTTAAACTCAATTTTAAGGCACTTAGAAGCATTTTAGAGCGATTTTACATTTAATGTAGCATTTATAATTTTTGTCATGGAATTCTTTAAACTCAATTTTAAGGCACTTAGAACCGTCTTAGAGCGATTCTAGCTTTAATTCGTGATCACTACTTAAATTTCCATGTAATCCAAATTTTTTCTTTTTAATTATGGTCTTGGTAAACTTTAAACTCAATTTTAAGGCACTTAGAAGCATTTTAGAGCGATTTTACATTTAATGTAGCATTTATAATTTTTGTCATGGAATTCTTTAAACTCAATTTTAAGGCACTTAGAACCGTCTTAGAGCGATTCTAGCTATAATTCGTGATCACTACTTAAATTTCCATGTAATCCAAATTTTTTCTTTTTAATTATGGTCTTGGTAAACTTTAAACTCAATTTTAAGGCACTTAGAAGCATTTTAGAGCGATTTTACTTTTAATGTAGCATTTATAATTTTTGTCATGGAATTCTTTAAACTCAATTTTAAGGCACTTAGAACCGTCTTAGAGCGATTCCAGCTTTAATTCGTGATCACCACTTAAATTTCCATGTAATCCAAATTTTTTCTTTTTAATTATGGTCTTGGTAAACTTTAAACTCAAGGCACTTAGAAGCATTTTAGAGCGATTTTACATTTAATGTAGCATTTATAATTTTTGTCATGGAATTCTTTAAACTCAATTTTAAGGCACTTAGAACCGTCTTAGAGCGATTCTAGCTTTAATTCGTGATCACTACTTAAATTTCCATGTAATCCAAATTTTTTCTTTTTAATTATGGTCTTGGTACACTTTAAACTCAATTTTAAGGCACTTAGAAGCATTTTAGAGCGATTTTACATTTAATGTAGCATTTATAACTTTTGTCATGGAATTCTTTAAACTCAATTTTAAGGCACTTAGAACCGTGTTAGAGCGATTCTAGCTTTAATTCGTGATCACTACTTAAATTTCCATGTAATCCAAATTTTTTCTTTTTAATTATGGTCTTGGTAAACTTTAAACTCAATTTTAAGGCACTTAGAAGCATTTTAGAGCGATTTTACTTATGTAGCATTTATAATTTTTGTCATGGAATTCTTTAAACTGAATTTTAAGGCACTTAGAACCGTCTTAGAGCGATTCTAGGTTTAATTCGTGATCACTACTTAAATTTCCATGTAATCCAAATTTTTTCTTTTTAATTATGGTCTTGGTAAACTTTAAACTCAATTTTAAGGCACTTAGAAGCATTTTAGAGCGATTTTACATTTAATGTAGCATTTATAATTTTTGTCATGGAATTCTATAAACTCAATATTAAGGCACGTAGAACCGTGTTAGAGCGATTCTAGCTTGAATTCGTGATCACTACTTAAATTTCCATGTAATCCAAATTTTTTCTTTTTAATTATGGTCTTGGTAAACTTTAAACTCAATTTTAAGGCACTTAGAAGCATTTTAGAGCGATTTTACATTTAATGTAGCATGGAATTCTTTAAACTCAATATTAAGGCACTTAGAACCGTCTTAGAGCGATTCTAGCTTTAATTCGTGATCACTACTTAAATTTCCATGTAATCCAAATTTTTTCTTTTTAATTATTGTCTTGGTAAACTTTAAACTCAATTTTAAGGCACTTAGCATTTTAGAGCGATTTTACATTTAATGTAGCATTTATAATTTTTGTCATGGAATTCTTTAAACTCAATTTTAAAGCACTTAGAACCGTCTTAGAGCGATTCTAGCTTTAATTCGTTATCACTACTTAAATTTCCATGTAATCCAAATTTTTTCTTTTTAATTATGGTCTTGGTAAACTTTAAACTCAATTTTAAGGCACTTAGCATTTTAGAGCGATTTTACATTTAATGTAGCATTTATAATTTTTGTCATGGAATTCTATAAACTCAATATTAAGGCACGTAGAACCGTGTTAGAGCGATTCTAGCTTGAATTCGTGATCACTACTTAAATTTCCATGTAATCCAAATTTTTTCTTTTTAATTATGGTCTTGGTAAACTTTAAACTCAATTTTAAGGCACTTAGCATTTTAGAGCGATTTTACATTTAATGTAGCATTTATAATTTTTGTCATGGAATTCTTTAAACTCAATTTTAAAGCACTTAGAACCGTCTTAGAGCGATTCTAGCTTTAATTCGTTATCACTACTTAAATTTCCATGTAATCCAAATTTTTTCTTTTTAATTATGGTCTTGGTAAACTTTAAACTCAATTTTAAGGCACTTAGAAGCATTTTAGAGCGATTTTACATTTAATGTAGCATTTATAATTTTTGTCATGGAATTCTTTAAACTCAATTTTAAAGCACTTAGAACCGTCTTAGAGCGATTCTAGCTTTAATTCGTTATCACTACTTAAATTTCCATGTAATCCAAATTTTTTCTTTTTAATTATTGTCTTGGTAAACTTTAAACTCAATTTTAAGGCACTTAGAAGCATTTTAGAGCGATTTTACATTTAATGTAGCATTTATAATTTTTGTCATGGAATTCTTTAAACTCAATTTTAAGGCACTTAGAACCGTCTTAGAGCGATTTTAGCTTTAATTCGTGATCACTACTTAAATTTCCATGTAATCCAAATTTTTTCTTTTTAATTATGGTCTTGGTAAACTTTAAACTCAATTTTAAGGCACTTAGAAGCATTTTAGAGCGATTTTACATTTAATGTAGCATTTATAATTTTTGTCATGGAATTCTTTAAACTCAATTTTAAGGCACTTAGAACCGTCTTAGAGCGATTCTAGCTTTAATTCGTGATCACTACTTAAATTTCCATGTAATCCAAATTTTTTCTTTTTAATTATGGTCTTGGTAAACTTTAAACTCAATTTTAAGGCACTTAGAAGCATTTTAGAGCGATTTTACATTTAATGTAGCATTTATAATTTTTGTCATGGAATTCTTTAAACTCAATTTTAAAGCAATTAGAACCGTCTTAGAGCGATTCTAGCTTTAATTCTTGATCACTACTTAAATTTCCATGTAATCCAAATTTTTTCTTTTTAATTATCTTGGTAAACTTGGTCTTGGTAAACTTTAAACTCAATTTTAAGGCACTTAGAAGCATTTTAGAGCGATTTTACATTTAATGTAGCATTTATAATTTTTGTCATGGAATTCTTTAAACTCAATTTTAAGGCACTTAGAACCGTCTTAGAGCGATTCTAGCTTTAATTCGTGATCACTACTTAAATTTCCATGTAATCCAAATTTTTTCTTTTTAATTATGGTCTTGGTAAACTTTAAACTCAATTTTAAGGCACTTAGAAGCATTTTAGAGCGATTTTACATTTAATGTAGCATTTATAATTTTTGTCATGGAATTCTTTAAACTCAATTTTAAGGCACTTAGAACTGTCTTAGAGCGATTCTAGCTTTAATTCGTGATCACTACTTAAATTTCCATGTAATCCAAATTTTTTCTTTTTAATTATGGTCTTGGTAAACTTTAAACTCAATTTTAAGGCACTTAGAAGCATTTTAGAGCGATTTTACATTTAATGTAGCATTTATAATTTTTGTCATGGAATTCTATAAACTCAATATTAAGGCACTTAGAACCGTGTTAGAGCGATTCTAGCTTTAATTCGTGATCACTACTTAAATTTCCATGTAATCCAAATTTTTTCTTTTTAATTATGGTCTTGGTAAACTTTAAACTCAATTTTAAGGCACTTAGAAGCATTTTAGAGCGATTTTACATTTAATGTAGCATTTATAATTTTTGTCATGGAATTCTTTAAACTCAATTTTAAGGCACTTAGAACCGTGTTAGAGCGATTCTAGCTTTAATTCGTGATCACTACTTAAATTTCCATGTAATCCAAATTTTTTCTTTTTAATTATGGTCTTGGTAAACTTTAAACTCAATTTTAAGGCACTTAGAAGCATTTTAGAGCGATTTTACATTTAATGTAGCATTAATAATTTTTGTCATGGAATTCTTTAAACTCAATTTTAAGGCACTTAGAACCGTCTTAGAGCGATTCTAGCTTTAATTCGTGATCACTACTTAAATTTCCATGTAATCCAAATTTTTTCTTTTTAATTATGGTCTTGGTAAACTTTAAACTCAATTTTAAGGCACTTAGAAGCATTTTAGAGCGATTTTACATTTAATGTAGCATTTATAATTTTTGTCATGGAATTCTTTAAACTCAATTTTAAGGCACTTAGAACCGTGTTAGAGCGATTCTAGCTTTAATTCGTGATCACTACTTAAATTTCCATGTAATCCAAATTTTTTCTTTTTAATTATGGTCTTGGTAAACTTTAAACTCAATTTTAAGGCACTTAAAAGCACTTTAGAGCGATTTTACATTTAATGTAGCATTTATAATTTTTGTCATGGAATTCTTTAAACTCAATTTTAAGGCACTTAGAACCGTCTTAGAGCGATTCTAGCTTTAATTCGAGATCACTACTTAAATTTCCATGTAATCCAAATTTTTTCTTTTTAATTATGGTCTTGGTAAACTTTAAACTCAATTTTAAGGCACTTAGAAGCATTTTAGAGCGATTTTACATTTAATGTAGCATTTATAACTTTTGTCATGGAATTCTATAAACTCAATATTAAGGCACTTAGAACCGTCTTAGAGCGATTCTAGCTTTAATTCGTGATCACTACTTAAATTTCCATGTAATCCATATTTTTTCTTTTTAATTATGGTCTTGGTAAACTTTAAACTCAATTTTAAGGCACTTAGAAGCATTTTAGAGCGATTTTACATTTAATGTAGCATTTATAATTTTTGTCATGGAATTCTTTAAACTCAATTTTAAGGCACTTAGAACCGTCTTAGAGCGATTCTAGCTTTAATTCGTGATCACTACTTAAATTTCCACTCAATTTTAAGGCACTTAGAAGCATTTTAGAGCGATTTTACATTTAATGTAGCATTTATAACTTTTGTCATGGAATTCTATAAACTCAATATTAAGGCACTTAGAACCGTCTTAGAGCGATTCTAGCTTTAATTCGTGATCACTACTTAAATTTCCATGTAATCCAAATTTTTTCTTTTTAATTATGGTCTTGGTAAACTTTAAACTCAATTTTAAGGCACTTAGAAGCATTTTAGAGCGATTTTACATTTAATGTAGCATTTATAATTTTTGTCATGGAATTCTTTAAACTCAATTTTAAGGCACTTAGAACCGTCTTAGAGCGATTCTAGCTTTAATTCGTGATCACTACTTAAATTTCCATGTAATCCAAATTTTTTCTTTTTAATTATGGTCTTGGTAAACTTTAAACTCAATTTTAAGGCACTTAGAAGCATTTTAGAGCGATTTTACATTTAATGTAGCATTTATAACTTTTGTCATGGAATTCTATAAACTCAATATTAAGGCACTTAGAACCGTCTTAGAGCGATTCTAGCTTTAATTCGTGATCACTACTTAAATTTCCCTGTAATCCAAATTTTTTCTTTTTAATTATGGTCTTGGTAAACTTTAAACTCAATTTTAAGGCACTTAGAAGCATTTTAGAGCGATTTTACATTTAATGTAGCATTTATAATTTTTGTCATGGAATTCTTTAAACTCAATTTTAAGGCACTTAGAACCGTGTTAGAGCGATTCTAGCTTTAATTCGTGATCACTACTTAAATTTCCATGTAATCCAAATTTTTTCTTTTTAATTATGGTCTTGGTAAACTTTAAACTCAATTTTAAGGCACTTAGAAGCATTTTAGAGCGATTTTACATTTGATGTAGCATTTATAATTTTTGTCATGGAATTCTTTAAACTCAATTTTAATGCACTTAGAACCGTCTTAGAGCGATTCCAGCTTTAATTCGTGATCACTACTTAAATTTCCATGTAATCCAAATTTTTTCTTTTTAATTATGGTCTTGGTAAACTTTAAACTCAATTTTAAGGCACTTAGAAGCATTTTAGAGCGATTTTACATTTAATGTAGCATTTATAATTTTTGTCATGGAATTCTTTAAACTCAATTTTAAGGCACTTAGAACCGTCTTAGAGCGATTCTAGCTTTAATTCGTGATCACTACTTAAATTTCCATGTAATCCAAATTTTTTCTTTTTAATTATGGTCTTGGTAAACTTTAAACTCAATTTTAAGGCACTTAGAAGCATTTTAGAGCGATTTTACATTTAATGTAGCATTTATAATTTTTGTCATGGAATTCTTTAAACTCAATTTTAAGGCACTTAGAACCGTGTTAGAGCGATTCTAGCTTTAATTCGTGATCACTACTTAAATTTCCATGTAATCCAAATTTTTTCTTTTTAATTATGGTCTTGGTAAACTTTAAACTCAATTTTAAGGCACTTAGAAGCATTTTAGAGCTATTTTACATTTAATGTAGCATTTATAATTTTTGTCATGGAATTCTTTAAACTCAATTTTAAGGCACTTAGAACTGTCTTGGAGCGATTCTAGCTTTAATTCGTGATCACTACTTAAATTTCCATGTAATCCAAATTTTTTCTTTTTAATTATGGTCTTGGTAAACTTTAAACTCAATTTTAAGGCACTTAGAAGCATTTTAGAGCGATTTTACATTTAATGTAGCATTTATAATTTTTGTCATGGAATTCTTTAAACTCAATTTTAAGGCACTTAGAACCGTCTTAGAGCGATTCTAGCTTTAATTCGTGATCACTACTTAAATTTCCATGTAATCCAAATTTTTTCTTTTTAAATATGGTCTTGGTAAACTTTAAACTCAATTTTAAGGCACTTAGAAGCATTTTAGAGCGATTTTGCATTTAATGTAGCATTTATAATTTCTGTCATGGAATTCTTTAAGCTCAATTTTAAGGCACTTAGAACCGTCTTAGAGCGATTCTAGCTTTAATTCGTGATCACTACTTAAATTTCCATGTAATCCAAATTTTTTCTTTTTAATTATGGTCTTGGTAAACTTTAAACTCAATTTTAAGGCACTTAGAAGCATTTTAGAGCGATTTTACATTTAATGTAGCATTTATAATTTTTGTCATGGAATTCTTTAAACTCAATTTTAAGGCACTTAGAACTGTCTTAGAGCGATTCTAGCTTTAATTCGTGATCACTACTTAAATTTCCATGTAATCCAAATTTTTTCTTTTTAATTATGGTCTTGGTAAACTTTAAACTCAATTTTAAGGCACTTAGAAGCATTTTAGAGCGATTTTACATTTAATGTAGCATTTATAATTTTTGTCATGGAATTCTTTAAACTCAATTTTAAGGCACTTAGAACCGTCTTAGCGCGATTCTAGCTTTAATTCGTGATCACTACTTAAATTTCCATGTAATCCAAATTTTTTCTTTTTAAATATGGTCTTGGTAAACTTTAAACTCAATTTTAAGGCACTTAGAAGCATTTTAGAGCGATTTTACATTTAATGTAGCATTTATAATTTTTGTCATGGAATTCTTTAATATAGCATTTATAATTTTTGTCATGGAATTCTTTAAACTCAATTTTAAGGCACTTAGAACCGTCTTAGAGCGATTCTAGCTTTAATTCGTGATCACTACTTAAATTTCCATGTAATCCAAATTTTTTCTTTTTAATTATGGTCTTGGTAAACTTTAAACTCAATTTTAAGGCACTTAGAAGCATTTTAGAGCGATTTTACATTTAATGTAGCATTTATAATTTTTGTCATGGAATTCTTTAAACTCAATTTTAAGGCACTTAGAACCGTCTTAGAGCGATTCTAGCTTTAATTCGTGATCACTACTTAAATTTCCATGTAATCCAAATTTTTTCTTTTTAATTATGGTCTTGGTAAACTTTAAACTCAATTTTAAGGCACTTAGAAGCATTTTAGAGCGATTTTACATTTGATGTAGCATTTATAATTTTTGTCATGGAATTCTTTAAACTCAATTTTAATGCACTTAGAACCGTCTTAGAGCGATTCTAGCTTTAATTCGTGATCACTACTTAAATTTCCATGTAATCCAAATTTTTTCTTTTTAATTATGGTCTTGGTAAACTTTAAACTCAATTTTAAGGCACTTAGAAGCATTTTAGAGCGATTTTACATTTAATGTAGCATTTATAATTTTTGTCATGGAATTCTTTAAACTCAATTTTAAGGCACTTAGAACCGTCTTAGAGAGATTCTAGCTTTAATTCGTGATCACTACTTAAATTTCCATGTAATCCAAATTTTTTCTTTTTAATTATGGTCTTGGTAAACTTTAAACTCAATTTTAAGGCACTTAGAAGCATTTTAGAGCGATTTTACATTTAATGTAGCATTTATAATTTTTGTCATGGAATTCTTTAAACTCAACTTTAAGGCACTTAGAACCGTCTTAGAGCGATTCTAGCTTTAATTCGTGATCACTACTTAAATTTCCATGTAATCCAAATTTTTTCTTCTTAATTATGGTCTTGGTAAACTTTAAACTCAAGGCACTTAGAAGCATTTTAGAGCGATTTTACATTTAATGTAGCATTTATAATTTTTGTCATGGAATTCTTTAAACTCAATTTTAAGGCACTTAGAACCGTCTTAGAGCGATTCTAGCTTTAATTCGTGATCACTACTTAAATTTCCATGTAATCCAAATTTTTTCTTTTTAATTATGGTCTTGGTAAACTTT
>CAUJBZ010000405.1:0-39313 GCA_963082915.1 Dolichopus griseipennis | reverse complement strand
GGCATTTTATAAGTTTATAAGCATTTAATATTGAACAATTTTGCCAAAGAAGTCTTGCTCTATTATTACTTTATTAAATTTTAATTTTTATAACTACACTTTATAATACATTTAAAACTAAAATGACAACTACCTACAAAAAACAAAAAAACAAATTTTAAAATTTATTGCATACTTTTAGGATATCATTTTAATTTATTTGAATAATTTGGTTTAACTTCTTTCAAATAAATATTTTATAATTAAAACTAAAATTTTTTAGATATTTTATAAATTACCACCCATCAAAAATGTCAATCGCAGCCACTAGAAATTTAGAAAAGCTTTAATTTGACCTGGCGTTTTATTAATTTACAAACATTAAAAAATTAAAAAATTTTTCCAAAAAAGTCTTTCTCCATTATTACTTTATTTAAAAAAAGTTTATTAATCCTTATAACTACTATTTAAATACATTTAAAACTTAAATTATTTAAAATCTAATTTAAATGACAACTACATACTAAAAACAAAAACAAAATAACAATTTTAAAATTTATTGCATACTTTTAGGATATCATTTTAATTTATTTGAATAATTTGGGTTTTAAATAAATAGTTTATTATTAAAAATAAAATTCTTTAGATATTTTATAAATTAAAATAAAATTTTCTTAACTAAACTAATATTTAGTTATAATTTTTTTTTTAAATATTTCTTTTTAAATAACTTTTAATAATAACATATTTTATATTTCTTTTTATTTTCAGGTAAAATTCATTTTCTTATATCCGGGAAATGTAATACATATATATATGTGTAAGATTCTTTTTTTTTAAGTGTTAAAACTACCTTATAATTACATATTATACTATATAATATAAAATCAAATGAATATTATTCAAAAATAAAAAATAAATAAACTTTTTAATAAGAAATCATTTGAAACTTTTTTCATTTTTAAAGAAATAATTTTTTTAAAAAATAAAAAAAAACTTTAAAAAATTCCTTTAGGATAATTTATTTTAATTAAAACTTTTAAATTATTTTCACATTTTCTTAATTTTCTAATATATCTGACATATTATACAAAAAACAGAAATGATATTGTATATTATATATTAAATAGAAAATTTAGATAGAAAAAAGTAATTAAAAACTACAAAATAAAATAAAAAAAAAATCTAAAAAATAGTTAACAATCCAATAAAAAAAATAAAACTAATTTTTTTAGAAAGATAAAACTAATATTTAATTTTTAAAATTGAAAGATTGAATGTTCTCTAAATCTACTATATAATATTGTAGTAGGTAGTACTTAATATTTTTTTTTGGAAATTAAGAAGTTGGAAGTTTTTTATAAGTATTTTCTAAATAATTTGAGCATTTTATATTGGGATCGTTGAGATTGCTTGGGTAGATTCTTTAACTATCATATAAAAGTTTATAATAATTTTAATTTTTGAAACAAGTACTATACAAAATCTATACTAGCAAAGTTCGTAGAAAGTCTTATTAATTTCTAAAAAAAATTATATTTTAACTTAATTTCATTTTTGAGTACTTGTTAACTATTTTTGAGCAATTTTTTTAAGGTTCTAATAAATCACTTAATCCATAACACTCTTGCATTCTTGGACTAAACTTGGATCTAAAATCTCTTAGTAAATTTAGAAAATTCTATCTAGCAAAGTAACGAGTCCTTGTAACTTCATTTCATTTTTGAGTACTTTAAAATCATCTTTGAGTACCAGTCTATCGTCAAACAGTTTCTAATGACCCATATTACACTCCAGAATTCTTGGATTATGCTTGGATTCGAAATCTTGAATTTCATTCGAATATATTATTAAATTTAGTAGTTAGTCCTTGTAACTTTATTTAATTTTTGAGTAATTTTAAATCATATTTGAGTACTTTTCAACTATCTTTGAGTACTTTTTTATTTTCAGTCACATTCTAATGATTCTTATGTTCAAGTTAACTAAAATTTTTTAAATTTTTCTACAAATTCTACTAGCAAAGAATTTTTAAGATAATTTAACAATTTATTATAAAATTTGTATAAATACCAGTCAATTTTGAATATAATACCAACGTATAAATCAACTTAGTATTTATCTATTAAGATTTTCTAAAAAAGGTTCTGAGGAACTGAAATCTGTTATCACCTCTTCAATTTAATAATTATTATAAAAAAATTTAAAAGGAATCCTGTTGTTCCAAAATGATAACATCTAGTGTTTAATTAAGCATTTATTATCATTATAAGCCCTAGGTTTTTAAGCTACCACTTAGCTTCTACTTTGACAATATCTCGAAATGACCAGTTCTTTAATTCTTTTATTTAAGAATATTTAGATTTAAAAAAATTAGATCTAATATCTCTATATACTAACTATTAGTTTCAGTAATGGTACTATAGATAATGTAAGACAAAGTTCCAATGGTTAGAAGAGCACCATCTTAAATCGTTAATAATGTATAACTTGTTATAACACAATTTAAATCTAAAGGAAGCTTTTAATTATAAAAATTTTAAGAATTACACTACTACCAACAGATCTATGAAATAAAATCTGATACTACTTGTTTTAAAAAATTATCTAGGATGCTGCATAGCAACAAATGAATGTTATAAAATCTAACTGTTAATTTTAAAAGAAAATTTATTAAAAACTTAGAGCATAGCTCTATGTGACCTTAAGGTCTTAATCCCTAAGTTTAATATTTTTATTTAAAAGTTTTTCAGTACCACATTAAATTCAAAAACAATCGTATATTTAAATTGCGTCTGAACCTCTACACAAATTTAAAACAATTTTTCAGATTACATTAGCATTCAGCAACTAACTTACATATTAAAAATAAACAAGAAATGGAAAAAACTAAGGGTTTTTAAAAAAGCACATATTCAAAAATGTATAGTGCTTGACACGGAGTTTAGTTTTGGGATATATATATATACTGATGATTAAGTTTCTGATTTAGTAAGAGCCCTTCAATGAGGATGGTGCCCAAATTTGTACACAACCTACTTATGATGGTTCTCAAGGATCTGACCCCACCTCACCCTTCCCAAAATTTTGAGGTTTTAAAAATTAAATTGTGACTTCCTGTAAAATTTGGAATTTTTCTTAGAATTTTATTATTAGAGCAAAAATGGTTAAAAGTAAGAGACACTTTGTTTAATTTTAAGGACCCCTTTAAATTCAAAGTAAACCTTAAACACATGTTTAAATATAATATTGGAGCTCTAAATTTTGTAAATCCCCAAAATAAATGGGTATTTAAGTTACAGATGCTTAAAAATGGAAAATTCTAAATTTTTGATCCCTTGCAGCTCCTAAACAGGTGGCGTGACATAAAAATTTGCTTAATCGACTTCTACAAATTCTTGACGATCTGACTTCTTCCAAAATTACAAGTTTCTAACTTTAGTCCTTAAGAAGATATGAGAGACCAAAAATTTGCAAAAATTTAAATTTGCATAACAGTAAATTTTAGTACAGCATGGCAACCCTATTAATTTGAATTTCGAAAATTTCTAAAAGTTATAAAAGTAGCTGTCTTTTACCATTTCCAGATTAAAAATCCGAACTCTTGTTATAACAATTTATATAGGGCTTTTCAGACTTTGGAGGGCTGAAGTTCTGTAACGGACGGGGCTACATAAAAAAGTTCTTCAATGAAATTATTTTTTTACAATACCTACCCGTGTAACAGTTTTTGGACAAGCTGACAGAACAACGGTCTGGACGGTCTGAGTGAATTTATATAGGCTCATTTTTACATCTTTTGAAAATGTATTAAAAAACCCAATTTTTTCTCACATTCAATACTCACATTTATAGACCCCTTTTTTTTTATTTTATAAATCGTAATAAAAACGGATGCTCCTAAAGTACCGACTATTTTTAAAAAAAAAAAAAAACTCTTCCAAAAAATAAATAAATAAAAAAATACACAAAAAAAATAATATATTCAGTGTAAAACTGGGACTCAAGGAAATCTGATAATTTTAAATGACATTTAAAAAAAAATATATATATACATATATATAATATAAAAAAAAAAAAAACAAAAAAAAAAACAATCCGTTCCCAAAAGTGTATTAGGCTTCATTTATAACAAATAACACACAAAAAAAAAAAGAATAATATTTTGGGACAATTGATACCAGTATTCTTTTCATATACATAATAACCTCATGTTTTTATTTCGTTTTTTGTTTTTGTTTTTTTTTTTTGTTTTTTTTGGAAAAATAATATCCTTTCTTTCAAGATATCCTTAAACAATACCCATTTAAAAAAAAAATAAAACAACAACAATATAATAAACAAAAATTTAATCCCATGTTATTTGAACCAGAAAACGATTTATTTTATATAAAAGTTACAAAATGTCTTTTGTCTTTTTTTTTTTTTATTTCGTTGTTGTTTTTTTTTGGTAACTTCAAAATTTTCAAATAATGACATAAATATTTATATACAAAAAAAAATAAATAAATGTTTATTTATTAGAAATTTTTAAATCCTTGACATTTTATATATACATACTTTTAAAAAAATGATATTTTATATACAGTAGAACACAGTGGATAACTCTGAGTTAACTCTTGAGTAATTTGAAGATGTGTAATAGAAGATAAATAAGTTTGTATTAAATTAAACAATAACCAATAAATTTTTCTAAAATAGAAAATTTCAAAAATTTATAACAAATTTAAATTCAATTGACATGTTTGGTCTTTCATACTTTTCTTAATCGTTCTATCTCACTTTTTCAACAAAAGTTCATGAAGTTATAAATTAAGTTGTGCTTTTGTAACAAGGATTTTACAAAACTTTAAGATAAACCTAAAATTTAACTTGAAAAATCTGAAATTAATTTTGATTAATCTGAATTTTAATTTGAAAAATCTTAAATTTAAAGCAAATTTATATTCAATTGACATGTTTGGTCTGTAATGCTTTTCTTAATCGTTCTATCTCACTTTTTCTAAAAGTTTATGAACTGACAGGATAGTTGTGCTTTTATAACAAGAGTCTTTAAAAAGCTTTAAATTAATATTTTGAGAAGATAAAACCTAAAATTAAACTTACAAAATCTGAAATGAATTTTGATTAATCTGAATTTCAATTTGGAAAAACTTAATATTGGAGCAAATTTATATTCAATTGACATGTATTGTCTCTTCTAAGTCATTCTATCTTTTAACCTCAGAGATCTCTGAATTAGTTAGTAGTTTTACCTAAACACAAATCTTCATTTCAGAATATTCAGATTTAACAAAGTTAGATCTAATGTTTCTATAGTATACTAACTGTTAATTTTAGTAATGGTATTATAAATAATGTATAGCAAAGTTTTAAAAGTTTGAAAGTTAAAGTTATTCAATTCATGTGCTTTATCTGTTCCTAATCGTTCTAGTTTAGAATCTCCGATAGTTGGGAACTAGTTAGTAGTATTATTTTAACACAAATCTTCATTTTAATACAAAATTAAACAGAATCAAATTTAAATAGAACCTGAAATTTAAATTAAAAAAAACTGTAGTTAATTTTAATTAATCTGAAATTAACTTAAAAAATCTTATATTTAGAACAAATTTACATTCAAATTATATATTTTTCCTAATATTTTCTTTTTTAAAGTTAATAATTTGAGAAATATTATATAAATGTTGAATTCAGCTTAAAAAATCTGAAATTTATGTTTTTTAATCTGATTTTAACTTGAAAAATCTTTAAAAAATGTCTTCAATATTATAATATGTCTTCTTTATTTCAACATTTTACACATTTCTTCAATATATCTTCTACAGGTCAACATTTTCTAAACTTTTTTTTCAAGTCCATAAATAACGTTAGAAACCTTAAAAAATTACTAAGATCAAAAATATCCAGAGATTTGACTTACAATAAATACCCTGAAATTTAAATTGAAACATCTTGAAGTTAATATTTGAATTAAAATTAATCTGAATTTAATTTATAAAATCTTTGATTATATTTTCGAATGCCCCTGAATCGGAATTTCCAATTAATTCAACAATTCAACTTCAAAAATTTTAAGTTTATATTTTCTAAAAAAACTCATGCAAAAACCTATTATTTATTTTTGTTAATCTGAAATCTATTTGAAAAATATCTTAAATTAAAATTACATATTTTAACTTTCTTCAATACAAATTTTCAATAATAATATTAATTTTTGTTAAATATTTCAAGTTTATATTTTAAGAAACTCAAAGGGAAACCTCAAAATAATCTTATAAAATTTAAAATATACCATTTTTATGTAAAAATAAATTTATTTTGAAAACTTCTCAGTAACGACTTCTTCAATATAAATTCTCAAAATTCAAACTGAAAATTTCAATGAATTTAAAGAAAGCAGAAAATTAACCTTAAAAAATTTTTAATTTTAATCTCAATATTTCGATGAAATTTAAAATAAACTGTAATTAAACTTAAAAAATCTTAAGTTCATATTTGTTAATCTGAATTTAATTTGAAAAACCTTAAATTGAGTATATTAATTTTCCTTAATTACAAATCTATATTTAATTTGACAATTCTATCTAATAATTTTTAATGTTTAAGTTAATATTGGAAGAAATTTAAGAAAATAACCTGCAATTTAACTTAAAAAAAACTTAAGTTTATATAATTTAATCTCAATTTAATTTGAAAATTCTTAAATTCTTAAAGAATAAATTTAATAAGTAAGCTGCCAGCAATAGAAACATGCAATAAGATTGTACTTATTTTTTTAATAATTATATTGCGCCTATAAGTATGCATTTTTTGTAATTAGGAAAGTATGCATTTTCATAAATTCTTAATAAAGGAAAACAAATTTTTTCAACATTTTTTGGAGCAGCAAGAAGCTTTAAATTTTAAAAATTATAATTAATAAACTAATTTAATTTAAAAATTTAATAAACTGATAAAATTTTTCAATTTATCAACGTTTGAGGTACTTTACAATTTTAAGGGGTTGTATCTTATACAACGTGATACGAAAGACCACCGATAATGCCACATTTATTATAATTTAATAATTATGTGGTGGTATGGTATGAATATGATTATGGAACCATTTAATTCATATTTTATACGGTTATATTATAAATTTTATTAAATTATAATCTAAATTGGTAATCTTCTACTTCCAATTCTTCAATTTCCAATTTCTAAACTGGTTTTCAAATTTCAAGTTTAAAATCTACTACTACTAACATTTTGAATCTCAGAATCTTGAATTAGTTTTTAAAAAATATCTTATTTGTATTATTTAAAATATAAAACTATGAAAACTGTTATATTGTAATATTAAATATATGAAGCAAAACCATTTTTGTTTTTTAATTATAATTAAAATCCCACAATACATATTTATATATATGTATAATAATTTCATATGTAATTCAACAATATTCTACTGTACATAAAATAAATAAAATAATAAATATATAAATGTGCCAAAGCATGAAATGAAAATTTTATTAAACCAAAAAAATACTAAATTAAAAAAAAACTTTAAAAACCAAGTTTTTTTTTATATTTTCTTTAAACATATAACAAAAGGTCTTCGTCTTATTTCTAAACCCAAAACAAACCAGCCCCATACCTTTTATACTGGCCAAGACCTTTTATTTAACCCCTTTCATTTATTCACTATTTAATACCCCAAAGAGAAAAAGTCACTAAAAAAAACCCTTTAACTTTTATATCAATATTTATATATATATAGAATAGATATATATATATATTATATATATATTTAATATATAATTTTTAATTTAAGGTAAAAATGTGAGTGAATGAATGAATGAATGGAATGAAATTTGAATGAATGAATAAATAAATAAATAAATAAATAAAAAAGTAAATGAGTGAATGAACCAAGCAATTTTCTAGTTAAAAACCATTGTTTTATTACTATTTGGGTTGTTCTACAGTAACATGTAAAAAAGTTTTCAAAAATGAAAAAAATTAAAAATCATTTTTTTTTAATTTTTAAATAATGACTATGAACGATTGCAGAATTATAATGTTATTTTAAAAAGGTGCACTCTGTATGCTGTGTTTTAAGCGAATTATATTAGAAATTTTTTTTTTTGCTGACACAGTAGTGACGAAACTTCCAGGGAAATGACATCCTTGTTGACACAGTAGTGACGAAATTTCCAGGGAAATGACAACCATGTTGATTATCGAAATTTTTATCTTTACTTTTCACTGAAGATAAAGTTATGTTATTAAAACTAGTGATTTCAAAACAATATTTTAAAAATTAATTTTAATATTTTAATATTTATAAAGTTTATTTAACTTAAAATCAGGGTAACAATTCAACAAAATAAAATAAAACATAAGTAACAATACAAAAAAAAAAAAAACATAAATTTGTACTTCAATTTTAACAATTCAATAAATTAAAAAAAAAAAAAAAATTAAGTACTTCACAAAAACCTTTCACAACTAGCTATCACAAAAATTTATTATGATAATATATACTTAAATTAAAAGATCTCAAATTAATAACTATAATATTAATGTAAAAAATATTAATATTAATTAAAAAGTTACAGTTCTTGAACTTCAATTTTTTGTTCAAATTTATGTATTTCTTGCCCATTTTCTTGCTCAACTGCAGGATTTTTTAATACTCGTAAAACTTGGTCGTTGGAAATGTATGATACATCATTCTGAACGACTTTGAATTTAGTTTTTTCTGTATTTACACTTTTGTATGACACTATTTTCAATTCACCCTCTTCAGCATCTTCTAGACATTGACAAACATAGCTGCAAATATATTGAAAAAGTTCAGCATCAGTATTTTTATTTAATAATAGGTACATATATATATATTTTTCATTAATCTTACCTATATTTTCTCCCTTTCAGACCAGAAAAAGTAGCAAGAATAAATACACCTTTTTTCACTTCAACATCAATATCACAACTTGATATTGATGAAGAAGAATACACATCCTCGTATTGCAATTGTTTTGGTGCCGATTCTTCATTGAAAAAGTTTAGAAACTCTTCTTCCTCAAAATTATTCTTATATTTCATCTTTCCTATATCATAGCCATGTATACATTTATTTTCACACTCAAAGCAACTCAGTTTTCTCATACTTAAAGTACTTAAGTTTTCTCCAGATACTACTTGATGCACTCCAAGAGTACCCTTAAAAACAGGAATGTTATCAGGTAATGTCTTTGTAAAATTTTTTATATCCGCTTCATCGATTATAAAAAAGGTTATTCCTAAAAATATTTTAAAATTAAAGGTTTAATATTTTATGAAGTTTAAGAAGGAATTTATATTGAAGAAATCTAATTAAAGAATTTACCTGGGCAATTATTTTTCAAAATTTCAAACAAATTTGAAACATTATTAATATCTTGACCACAAGCTATTAATCTATCTGCAGTTCTCTTGCAGACACCCCCAATTCCATCTGGTGCGCCTTTTCCGTGGCCGGATTCAAAATAATTCCATGTAAATTTTTGCAGACCCAGAAAATAATTTTGAAGATTGTTTGCCAGGAAATAAAACATACTTTTGTTCCTGTACTGGGTTGACGGACTATCACTTAAAAAATTAAGCACATTAATATTTCGCGGTAGTTGGTTCAAAATTGGAAATAAATGTGCCCAAATTGCAGGAACGTTATGCTCTAAAGAAGAACTTAATGTACAATAGCATTCATTTTTCAATTTTCCATTACAAACCCAATATAGCACAACAGTATGTAGAGTTATTTGTTCTCTGGATCCACCGAAATGGAAGCTTTGAATTTCTTCTGCATACTTTATTGCATAGTTTTCGCTGAAATCCATATGAATAACAGCTTCATTTTCTTTTAAATTGTTTTTTAAATTACGAATTTGTAAATATTGATGTAAAATTTTTCCTTCGTGAATCAAAAACTTATTAATTTTTTCCTTATACTCATTTATTAAATACTCTGGATGTACTTTTAAAGTTTTTTTAATTGTTTTGTTTACTAATTTTTCCTTATTAATTCTTTTACATGTAATTTTTTGTTTTTCTGTAACCCATTTGAAATAAATTATTTCTGTTTCCATGATATCCAAAATTGGTAAAGTTTTTTCTTTACATGTTAGGCAAATCCTTAACAAGCAATTTACAGATAATGAACAACATTGAGCTTCAATGACTTCTTTTGTAGTTTTTTGATTAATCATATTATTTTTTGAAAGTGCAGATATAATGTTTTGCATATTTGCATGGATTATGCATTGACACGTTTCTCGATCTTTTGTTTTCATTTGCTTGATGTAAAAAGGACAATTTCTGCAGAACAATGCGTAACTACAAGCATCTGCATTTTCTTTTTGAAATTTTTTGTATAAATTTTTTAGAGTTTCATTGAGCAATCTTTTTTGTCGAATTTCTGTACCTTTCCTAATATAGTCTTTTTTCCCTGGGCACATTCTTGAATTTTCATCTTCTTTTAAAAATGCTGTTATTTTCCTTCTAAGCTCAAAATTAACTCTGGTTTTTCTTGTAGTATCTAATTTTAAACAACATTTAGATACACTATTCCTATTAAAAAATTTGCATTTGGACAATAATTTGTATTTTTTTAAAATTTTTCCACAAACTAAATTCGTAAATAATTGCTTCCCTTTTACAGAATTAATGTTTGAATAATTAAACTTAAGTTGTTCTTTTAAAGCTTCTCCCATTAAAAGATTTTGGGAAACAATTTCAGGTCCTGATTCTATAATATTCTCAACTCTTTTTTCTAAAGTAGATTTATCGTTATTACTCTTTCCATTTTTTAATCGTTCACATCTTTTTTGAGTTTTTTTTGTTTCAATTTTATTTTTAATTTTTTTTAATTTTAAGGACCGCCTTTTTCTGTTTTTTGCCTTAATTTTTTCTAAATTCCGATCTCTTATTTCAGGAAGATCATTTAAAATTTCTTCATCTCCCGATTGTGGTGGACTGTTCTCATTTAAAAATGTTTCAACATTTTTTAAATGGGCTTTGTTAAGTCTCGATTTTCTTTTATTTTCACGCCAAGTTTTACGTTGTCTTCTTTGATCCCGTTTGGACATATCTGCAATTAGCAATACCTTTCTTTCTTCTTTTTTTTTTAGATACCTTAATTGTTCTTTACGTTTGTTTTGTTCTTTTAGAACTGGATTGTCGCGGATTCGTTGTTGACGAAGTCGTTCAGCGTCCCGTTTTCTTTTCAAAATTTCTTCCCGACTTTTTTTCGGTGCCATTTTACTTAAAAATAAATAATCTAATGGAAAAGTTAAGAGTAGATTTTGGGTATATTAACATCTAGTACAGTAAAAGTTTTATTTAATATATTCTAAAACTTCATTTTTAGCTACAAATTATTCAAATATTCTTTTTTGATTAAAACTTATAAGTAATGTCATTCCTATGTTTTTATGTCATTACCCTGGTCATGTATTAACCATAGAAATGACCCCCATAGAAATGACATTTTTTACTATTTTGAAATTGAACAGAAAAATGATTAATGTTACATAATATTTAAAATTTGTAACAGTAAGAGGCAACATTTATCTTTAATATAAAAACAAAAAAAAATTACATTTACAAGTTTTAAATAAAAATTAGCTTACCATAGAAATGACCAAATCGTTTGTGAACTTCTAAAAAATTTTCAAACTACACTTTTTTTAAAAAGACTTGTCACTTTGAAAAGCCGCATCCAACTAAATTTTTAAAATGTAACGAATTCTTAAGCCACTCCCCATTTGTGACACAACAAAAAAATGATGTTTCTCTAAAATTTTTATATTCAATGAAAGTAATAGAGAAGCTACAAATTTTTGGCGACAAAGAAATAGTATAAATTTTCTCCGTTAATATTTATTCTATTTTTTCGCTTTGTAGCTTTTATAAATCTCTTATATTTCTATTTTCAAGAAAAAAAATTTGAAGGGTTTCAGTTGTTAAAAAAATAACCGTTTTTTATTTTGAATATTTGAAGGTAGTACTGGCGACACCATAGAAATGACATTTTTCCATAGAAGCGACAAATACATTTCATCGTTTTAATTGTTTTTAGGCAATTTTAGACAATTATTTGATATAAATTAAATAGGTAATAATTTATAAATTATAAATAAACTGTTTAAAGTTAAAAAAAAATAATGTTTTACGAGAAATAACTTGGCGACACTCGATATACATGTTATTGTAGAACAACCCATTTATATTTAGTTTTTTTTTTTTTTTGTTGTTTTTTTTTTAGTACCTACATCAGGACGAACGAAAAAAAAAACAGGACATTAAAGACCGCACAATTTTACCCAATTGGGGTTTTTTCGTTATTTTCCTCTTGGAAAACTTTAAAACCTATATACAATTTTATTCTCATTTATATTACTGTATGCAATACACACATATAAATACACATACACATTCATATATGTTATGTCCTTTTTATTATTGATTTTACAACAAAAATTTATGGACCTGAAAAAATATAAAATATACTGGGAAGTTAAACAAAAAAATAACAACTACTAAAAACCTGGACTGAGGCAATATTAGTTATTTTTATTATTATTATATTTTAGGTTTTTTTTTTCATTAAGTTCTTTTTTGAGTTAAATTAGAAACTAAAATAAAATAAAATAAAAAAATTTTTATACACTATATGCATATTAAAAAAAATATATTTATAATAAATATGTCCTGACGTTATATTTAATAAGGTATAATAAACAACAAAAGTGTCCTTTGTTTATAATTTGTGTCTAAAATAACAAATCTATACTAAAAAAAAAAAAACAACAATAATAATTTGACTAAAATAGACACAATATATATATATATACAATATAGAATGATATATATTAAATATATATACGAGTAGGTTATTATAATCAAATATATTACCCTTATATATATGTATATGACACAATATATATATATGGTAACCAAAAGTCATAAATCAACTTGCTGACATTTCTAAAACCATTTTGAGAAGTCGAAGCCTACATATTATATATATTAAAAGTTATTGTTCTAAGAAAAAAAACTAAAAAAAAAACAAATAAAAACAAATAAAATTAATAATAAAAAAAAAAAGACAATAATAAACATATTTTTACCGTTATCAAAGTAATAGTAGTATGTTTGTCATGACTATTAATTTATAATACCCTAATAATATATCAATCTTATGTCTTTTAGTGCATACTATTCAATCGAAATATAAAAGATATATATTGCGCCTATAAGTATGCATTCTAATATATTGTTAATAAAATAAACAATCCTTTTCAACATTTTTTTGGAGCTGTAGGGAGTTTTAAAATTTAAGAATAAATTTAATAAGTACGCTTCCAGCAACAGACACATGCAATAAGATTGTACTTCTTTTTTTAATAATTATATTGCGCCTATAAGTATGCATTTTTTGTAATTAAGAAAGTATAGATTTTCATAAATGCTTAATAAAGAAAAACTTCTTTTACAACATTTTTGGATCTGAAAGAAGCTTTAAATATCAAAAATTTTGATTAATAAACTGTTTTCAACAGATGCTAGCAAAAAGATTGTACTTCTTTTTTTTAAAAAATTATTCTGCGCCTATAAGTATGCATTTTATGTAATAAGACATTTTACTTATTATTTTAGTTTATTTGTTCCTTAATATTTCAGAATATAGTATTTTAGATTCTGGGGCAATATAAAAATGCTTAATTAATATACCACATGATTCGTTGAGCTTTCCACTAATTAACCGTGTACCTTTAAATTACAAATCAATCTATACTTAAATTGTAGTGAACAAAATGACAACATAATAGGCTAACCAATCTTATAATAGTCAAAATGCTCCCTTAAAATTATTTTCATTCAAGTAAATTAATTAATACTTTCAAGACCACTGCACTTATTAGTATTTTCTTACACAAAAAGCAAATGGTATGTTGAATAGAGCCGTCCAATCATCTCTTTCTCAAAAATGCAGGTACTAAAAAATAAATCAAATAACCGAAATAATAATAAAGGACCAAATCCTATCCTCTACAAATTTTAATAATACTTCCAAAAATATTTTTCTTAAATTTCATAAAGTAACATCTTGACAACCAACTGGCTTATAAATATAAAATAACAGCTTATTCATCCCACACTATTAGTTCCCCACAAAAAAAAAATGTAATCTAAAGATATAAAAATTAAAAAAAAAAGCAGAAAGGAGCAAAAAAAACACCACAAAAACTAATAAAATAGAAAACAAAAAACTTTCCACATATCTGAAGTCACTAACGTCACCACTAATAAAAAGAAAGAGAAAGAAATATAAAATGGGAAATATTTATAAAGCATACGTGTTTTTTTGACCATAAATAAATACCGTTATACGTAATATGCATGTTTTCATATTAAGTATATATAAATTTTTTTTTTTTATGATAATAACAATCTGATGTACATAAAAGGACATTACACCCTTTTTTTATGTACATATATACGATATGTATAATAATTCCTTCTCCCATTTTTAATATAATTTTAAACATAAAAAAAAAAATACTAAATTAATACACGCTACACCGGCTCTATTAAGCCTAAAGAATTTCCTTTTAATTTTTTTTTTTTCACATAACAAAAAACTGAACTTAAAAAAAAAGGCGCATAAACGGTATATTTACTCCTTTTTTTATAGTTTTCTTTTATATATATGTTAATATTATTCATATATGTATGAATGAATGTATGTTTTTAAGTTTTTTGTATATTAATAAAAACAAAAAATGTATAATAAAATTTCAAAAAACCAACTATATCATCATTATTACTGTCATTTCAGGGTAATTTAATTTTCAAACAATGTCCTCAAATCTAATTATGTTTTTGTTAATTTTCATGGATGGTCGTGTCTTTACAGAAGAGGTGGTCGTTTTTTTTTTTTTTTGTGTTCTTAAACTTTGCAACAATTTTGATGATTTCCATTAATTAAAGCAAAAACAAAAAAAAAATTGGAAATTATACCGTTAATTAAACTTTCCACAAAAACCTATTATGAATGAGAATAAAATATAAAATAAATCAAAAAATTTTACGTACATACATAAGTATTAACATTATTCTAATAATAAAATTTAAATTAATACAACTAACAATAAATTACAATATAAAATGTTGTTGGAACAGATTGTCTTGCATGTGAGTTATGTCCCTAACCCATCCTTCAAATTCTCAAAATCCAAAAGTAGTATTGACAAATTTAGAAATAATCTTTAAAAGTGATATCCTAGAATGAAATAAGGGAATACACTTAAGCTTTCAAAATCTTTAAGTTCTAATTATTCTATGAATAGTTTTAAGTAATATAACGCTAGAGAATACAGTTGAAAAATTTTTGAGATACTAAGGAAAAGTCTACGAACCTACAGTCAATAATTATACAACGCAAGGAACTTCCGTTATATTTCAACCAAGAACTAAAATTTACATTATACACAAAAAACTTTCAATAAATACAATACAAACATTTCAAATTTCTTTTTCAAGATTTTAGGAAATATTAGAGAGAATCCTACTTAAATTTCCTTTCAAATAACAACTCTCCAAAATACTTAACAAAAAGTACTCTGTTTTGAAAAAGATTAACACGAAAAGAAATACTTTTTAAGGATTTATAGATTCGAGTTTTAATGCATAATATTATTATTACAAAACTATATAACCTAATTATCATAAGATAATAAATAATATTATAAGTAACCATAAGAAGTTAGAAGAAATAAAACTCTCCGAAAAGTCTCCACTTTGTTTTTATGTTTAATTACCCATAATACTATTATAATAACAATAGATACTATAATCATATGAATGTATTTAAATAAAACTAACCATGAAAAAAATCTCTCCAAAAAGTCTCCACACATTATTTTAATAAAAAAAAAAATTGCAATATAAGTTATAATCAATTCAATTTTCATAATATTATGCAGTACCTTACATTATACATATATCCTCATATAATTTTATTTACCATTCTAATGATATGTAAAATATTAGCAGTATATTCAGTAAATATTTATATAAATACATTTAAATATTAAACCATATTATCACATTCCATAAAAAAAAAAAACAAACCATTAAAAATTCCAAAAAAGTTAAAACCAAAACAAAATATAACAATTTATAACTGCAAAATGCACTTTAAATTTTTACGCGCAAAAAAACAAAATCGAAATTCATACAGACGAAAAAAAAAAACGGAATTCAAACAAACCAATTACAGTTAACATGAGCATTTTGGTAGTAAAACATGCACTTTATATATACAATTATTTTACATTTCTTTTGTTCTTTCTGTTTATGTCATTATCGTTTTAAATTTTTTTTTTTTCTATTTTTTTTTTTTCATATTTCTTAAAAAATTTTCAATTCAACTTATAAAGTAATAATCGTTATAAATAATGAGCGAACTGTTGCAATACTTAACATACCAAAAAATACTAAACCAAATATGGAAGCATTACCAGAGTATAACAAAAAAAAATATCTTCATCATTATCATAATATGATACTGGTTTTTTTTTTAACTGTACTTTTCTTTTCTATACATATATATATATATATATACTTACAATAACAATTCCTACTTACATACTCAAAACAATATCTACTACATATTATCTACTACTTATTAAAACACCCAATATTGAACCTTTTGAATAAAATTATTAAAAAAAAAAATAACTAAGTTTTTCTTACGATTATTATTATTGTTTTAAAGAAAATTGTTTAAAAGTACCGTTATTTGAATTTCATTCCGTTATGTTTTTTTTTCTATAAGAAAAAACAAACAAACGGTTCAATAGTGAAAAAACAAAATCCTTTCAATTTTTTATTTTTTTATTTTTTTTTTTTTTATATTTGACATTTTATATATAAAATGGCAGTATAAAAATATGAAATTTCAACTTTAGAATAGTTGTGCAAATAAAAAAAAAACAAAAAAACAAAATTATTTTGAAAAACAAATGGTTCCAATAACATAATGATATGGTTAACTGTAAAAAAAAACAAGAAAAAATAGAAAAACAAAAACAATATAACAAAAAAAAAACAAAAAATTTTATCGCCATATTATATCCTTTTAATGTATTCGTTTATATATTTTTATACCCGTATGACTATATAGTCAAAGGGTATAATAAATTTGCCATTACGTTTGTGACGCAGAGAAGGAGGGGGGGTAGATATAGACTCAAGTGTATGGATCGGATCAGAATCGAAAAATAAATCGATTTAGCTATGTATGTCCGTCCGTCCGTCCGTCCGTCCGTCCGTCCGTCTGTCCGTCCGTCCGCACGATAACTCAAAAACTAAAGGAGCTAGGATCTTGAAATTTTCGCAAATTCGTTTTTTTGCAATAGCCGTCATCGCTATTTAAATCCAGCCATTTTGGTCCATGGGTTCGGGTAGCTGCCATACAACTCCTTTTTTTATATGAGTATTTCTCTGTACCTATTACAGCTGCGTGTCTGAAATTTTGCCAAAAGTAGTTTAGCTTTATGGCCAAAGTTTCTGCAAAATTTGGTTGGTCTAGTGCAGTGGGTTCGAGGAGCTGCCATACAACTCCTTCTTTTATATGAGCATTACACTACACCTAATGAAGCTGGGTGTATGAAAGTTTGCCGAAAAAAGTTTAGTGTAATGGCCAAAGTTACACTAAAATTTGGTTGGTCTACTGTAGAGGGTTCGAGTAGCTGCCATACAACTCCTTCTTTTATATGAGCATTACACTACACCTAATGAAGCTGGGTGTATGAAACTTAGCCAAAAAAAGTTTAGGGTAATGGCCAAAGTTACAGTAAAATTTGGTTGGTCTACTGCAAAGGGTTCGAGTAGCTGCCATACAACTTCTTCTTTTATATGAGCATTACTCTACACCTAATAAAGCAGAATGTTTGAAATTTTGCCAAAAGTAATTAACCGGATGATATAATGTATATGTTACGGTCATACGGGTATCCCAGAGTTGACACAGTCTACTCTACTACACTCTTCCTCGTTTTCAATAATTTTATTATTATTAGCGTTCAGTAATTCAAGATTATTACAATAGAATAAACATACACATAAAAAATACATACATACATACATACATACATTCATTGCATTCATATAACAAAAGAAAAAAAAATATTAAAAAAAAAATTAAAACAAAAAATAAAAACATAAACAGAATTTTAACATATATTCGAATCAAATATCATTAGTAATAGTTGTACAATGTCTACACAGGCAAGGTTATTTGTATTAGCATATTGTAGAAAGTAAATGTCTTTTAATATTTTTGACAGTTATATGTCAAAAAAATATTAAATGCCTGTTTAAAATTGTTATTTATATCTTGAAACTTGTTGACTTAAAAGTGTTCCTTGCTTTACATAAAACGAATTTTAAAAAAGTGAGTTTTGACCATCAAAAAAATGGCGTTGTTGTGAAATTTAATTTTGTATTGACAATTTTTTGATTTAACAAGACTAAGTTCATCTTATATTTTGATTAAACATTGCTACGGATATTATTTAATAACACTGAGTTGTGCTCATATGAAAAAGATGTTGAATTTTGGAGTGGAATCCACCACTCTAATTTGCTAGTATTTGAATTGAAATTTATAAATGAAAATAACATTGATAAGCTCCCTTAGTTTTTGAGTAATAGTGCGGAATGACTCTATATCTATATATATAGTTACTAGAATATACAATTTTGTGCTTTCTAGAAGATTAAATTTTTAATTACATATATTTTTATTCAAATGTAATTACTCTTATTCGTTCAATTTATCAAGTGAAATAATCATTATTTAATCTTTTACTTAACACTTACAAATACATGTCACTATATTATCACATTGTATTAGAATGGTGCATATAGCGTGCAGGCATATTTAATAAATCTCATGTAATCACTCTGTATCTAATGTAATTAAGACAATTAAAATGACAACAGTTAAAATGTATCGGATATAAAAATCAAAACATATTACTAATTTTTTTTTAAGCAAATTTTAAAATATAATTAAATCAATAAAAATTCGATTATTAATTATGTATTTTAAATATTTCTATGAGTCTTGGTATACTCATGACTTTAAATACGTAATGTGTAAAGACCCATTTATGTTTAAATAAAAACTATTCTATTATTTTTTTCTGACACATTACATGTATTGTTGTTTTATTATAGTGAAAAAGTTTTTTTTATTATTATTCTTCAATTTTAAAGTTACCATCTGATTCAAAATTGAGTTCCAGTACACACGTTCATAAAATCATATTTATATTATGATGTTAAAAGAATTTGCTACATTTGTTTTAAAAATTCTAAGTTTTAGTAAATACCATTGGGCACGAAATTGATCAAGATTAAAATTAAAGTTCAACTGTGTTAGATTCAATCGATAGGATCCATAAAATTGTCCTACATCTGATTCAATTCTATTGTTTTCAATTCCAAGGAATCCTTTTATAATTCCATAGGTTCTATTGAACGTGTAAAATATTCCTATTTCCTTTCATCCCTATTCTATTGCTTTACTTTCATTCAATATCAACGGAGTTCAATTGACTGCATTCAGAAATATGTTTTATATTATGTCTTTCTATGTTATTGTTATACATATCCATTCATTTGTCATTCTTTCCTTTGTCCCACCCCTCAAAATTCAACAATAAAAACTGGAGTAGAAATTGAAATAAAAGAAAAAAACAAGAACAAAACTGTTTTTTAACTTGCATAAAATGCATTTTAAAGCAAAAAGGAATGGAAAAGATAAAAAAAAGGCAAACAGAATAAAAAGAAATAGACAGAAAATAAAACATAATATAAAACAAAACAAAAAAATTTATAAAAAAATTAAAACAATTTAAATAACGGTACTTACTGCATTTATGTTTTTTTTTTTCCGTTATAGTTCTCCATTTTCTATGTTCTCCTTATATTCCTTGGTATCGTACCCACTAAATGCAAATTTTCTTATTTTTTATATATTTTGAAAACTTTAATCGTTTAATTTTGTACAAGATATTTTATAATAGAGACGCCTTCTTTAAATAGAAACAAAAAAAGAGAAAGAAATAGAAAAAAAAAAGAATAGAAATATAACATAGAAAGCAAAGATGTCTGAGAGCTTCGCAACAGAAAAAAAAGAAAGTAATCTTTAATAGTTTTGGTGTATTTTGTTCTTGTTCTGCTCTTTACAAATATTGTGTTATAAAAAAGACAGCAATTACAAGTGATTCCATTCTATATATAGTGTCTTCTCTTTTCTTGCTAATTATATTCTAAAATAAAATTGGAAGAGAGGAAGGAATAGTTGTTCTTCTTTCATTTTATATATAAGTACAGGTTCTTCACCTGGTTAATTCTTAAACGTTTATTACCCTTTTAATTTTAAATTTCTTATTTTTTATTTTGTCTTCATGTACTGACAACAGGTTGAAAAATTATTTAAAATTAGCTTAGACTTGATTAGAATTTTTTTTAAATTTAATAAGTTAATACCCATTTGCAAATTTTCAGTAATTTTAATGATAATTGAAATTTAATGGAAAATGTGGATGGATTTAGCAGGGGGTTCAATTAAAAATTAATCACTTCATTAATCAAATTACCACTTCTTTTCCTTGCTCGATGTTTGGATCTGGGGAAAAGTAAATAGAAAAGGGATAAAGGATAGAACCCTAAAACTGAGATAATACTGAAATATTAGTACAGTGTTAGATCGAGTTCATCGAATGTCTTAAGCAGGTGCTAAGTTCATAAGAGAAGTGGAATCATACTTATAAGTATGGATTTAAATAAATGTTCAGAATACTTCTAGATTTGTCTACTAAGTTAGAAGCCTCCGAAAAAAAACAATAGGATGCAGTTTGTGGACTTTTCTCACTTTTGTAGATACGAGAAATAGTGCTTCCTGGAGTAGATGACTCACACAACCAGGGTGTATAGTTTTCCAGAAGTCTTTTGAAAGATTTTATCTAGTTTAGTAATCAAAATTATAGAAATAGATTTTGCTACTAAGTTAGAACCCTTCGAAGAAAGAAGATTAAAAACAATAAAAGCAGTTCATGGGATTATCTCATCCCTTTGGCACACGGGAGGTGTTTTTATGGGTAGAAGTTATCACATCTAGCAGGGCGTTTAGTGTTTACAGATGCCATTTAAATGATTCTATCTACCTTAGGAAACAATTTATGGAAATAGATTTTACTACTAAGTTTGAATCCTTTGAAGAAAGAACATTAGAAGCTGTTTATGGGGCCACTATTTTGACAATTTTGAATAAAAGACTCAGCCTACCAGGGAGGTTATTTTTTCAGGCGCCTTTTGAAGAATTTCATCTCTCCGAGAAAACAACGAATATGCATCCGATGGAATCCTTTTTGAGAAGTATTTTCCTTGTAATTGCATGGGATTTAATTTTCCTTGTAAAACAGCGAATATGCTTTCGATGAAATCTTCTTGGAATAGTATCAAAAAACTTTCCTTTCAACCTAAGTATATAATTATTATATTTCATTGAAAAGACCCTGTAATTCATTGAATTTTTCTGAGCTTCAATTAATAATTCTTTCCAAAATTTAATTCTCTTGGATTCGAGAAAAGGTTCATTAAACTATTCTTAAAAACCAATCTAGGACTTTTTTTTATTGATAATTTCAGGTTTAATTCTCTAATATCGAATATATTTCAAAGTTTTCATCGAATTTCCGTAAATTTCTATTCACATTTTACTATTAATAACTTCTATAACTTCGTAAGGTAAAAATTAATACCATGGTCCCAGATTTCCAAGAATTTTTTAAATTAAAAGAATACAGCACCAAGCATTGAAAATTATCAATAGAAACGCTTTCTCAGGGGGTACAGAGTAGATTTATTTCTATACCTTTCAGGATCTATAAATTTCACCTTCTAGGAATCATTTGTATACATTTGACATTAACTTTAAATCAAAATGAATGGAAATTTTTTTATTCCTCTACAATTTCTGTTTTTTTTTTTTTACTCGTTTGCGCCCACATCAATTTTCATTAAAAAAAACGAAACGAAACGAAATCAATCAATATTGAAATCAATCATATTCCAGGAAAAAAAAACAACGAATCTGGAAGGTCATCCCAAAGAACGGAAGGAAATTCGAAAATATTCATAGTACATATAAATATGTAGGATTAAAATTTCCATGAAGTTTCAATTAAGACAGATTATTTTTTTTTTTTGAAATTTATTTTCCACTAAACCCACGTAACTTTTGAATTTGTATAAAAAAAATTTTAATAAAAAATTAAATTTGGTTTATTTTTCAACTTCCTAACTTTAGTTTTTTCCTAAAAAAATTGAAATTTAAATAACATAGTTCATTTGACTAATTATCAAGTTAGGCGCTTTTAATTTTAAATACATGTATATTCATATTTATATTTCCTACCGTTTTTTAAGAATCAAAATCTTTTCAATAAAAATGAAAATGGAAATTTTTTTTTGGTTTTTCGTAGGTTGGGAAATTCCCTGAAAATCAACTGCAATGTACTGAATTTTATCAATGGAAAAAAATGTATATAAATATTGAATAAAGTTCACTGTTTTTGTATTATTAAGAGTGAACTTTCAAATTAAATACAACGAGGAAGAGTGTAGTAGAGTAAACTGTGTCAACTCTGGGATACCCGTATGACCGCTATATAAACATTATATCATTATTATTATAAACATTAATTACTTTTGGCAAAATTTAAAACATACCAGCTTTATTAGGTGTAGTGTAATGCTCTTATAAAAGAAGGAGTTGTATGGCAGCTACTCGAACCCTCTGCAGTAGACCAACCAAATTTTGCAGTAACTTTGGCCATTACACTAAACTATTTTTTGCAAAATTTCAGACACCCAACTTCAATAGGTGTAGTGTAATGCTCTTATAAAAGAAGGAGTTGTATGGCAGCTACTCGAACCCTCTGCAGTAGACCAACCAAATTTTGCAGTAACTTTGGCCATTACACTAAACTATTTTTGGCAAAATTTCAGACACCCACCTTTAATAGGTATAGAGTAATGCTCATATAAAAGAAGGAGTTGTATGGCAGCTACTTGAACTCACTGCAACAGACAAACCAAATTTTGCAGAAACTTTGGCCATAAAACTAAACTACTTTTGCCAAAATTTCAGACACGTAGCTGTAATAGGTACAGAGAAAAACTCATATAAAAAAAGAAGTTGTATGGCAGCCACCCGAACCCATGGACCAAAATGGCTGGATTTAAATAGCGATGACGGCTATTGCAAAAAAACGAATTTGCGAAAATTTCAAGATCCTAGCTCCTTTAGTTTTTGAGTTATCGTGCGGACGGACGGACGGACGGACGGACGGACGGACAGACGGACGGACGGACGGACGGACAGACGGACGGACGGACGGACGGACAGACGGACGGACGGACGGACGGACATACATAGCTAAATCGATTTTTTTTTCGATTCTGATCCGATCCATACACTTGAGTCTATATCTACCCCCCCTCCTTCTCTGCGTCACAAACGTAATGGCAAATTTATTATACCCTTTGACTATATAGTCATACGGGTATAAAAAATAATGCCAGTGAAAAAAATGGAAATATTATCAGTTTTGTGAATATAAAATGTAACTAGGATGAAAGAAGAGTAGAGCGTGGCAACTGTGGGATATTTGCATGCTTATCAGATAAACATAGAAAAAAAAATTTTTGTGAAGACACACGTACGTACTAGTCAAATGCAATTCTGTACAAGGTCACAAAATTTAAATTATTTTGGCAAACTTTCTGAGCTTCAGTCTGAGCACAAACCGGTGAGCTCAATTTCAATAGTACCCAGAAATAAGAAGAATCTCCAAAAAAAAAACAATAACACCTCAAAAATTTATATGGGAAATTATCCCCCTCAAAAAATCATTATTTTGATATCAAATCCTCGATATGTATTGAAGCTAGATTTTGGATCCAATACTAAAATCAAAAGAATGATATGAGGATTCGGCATATACCTATTGCATACAAAAATTAACCCCAACTAGTTGAAAATCTCGCCCCTACATATACATACATATAAATAGGGGCCTCAATGAGTAATGGGGTATCATTCAGCTTATTAACCGAGGGATACGGGATACGGGTGATACCCGTACGGCTCATGAACTTTTAATTAAAAAAAATTATTGAAAAATCGAATTTTTTCTTTACAAATCTCCATGGTAACCAAATATATATAGTAAAGTAAATAATATATGATATAAGCAAAATAATTAATATAAATACTAAAATTAATTAATAGTATAATCTGCCACGCCTAAAAAGTAAGGGAATTCTTCACACCCTTATCACGTTGTATGAGGTAAGCGACTGTTTATAAATAAATAAATATATAGGACTATTCTGTTATAGGAGAATTCCCTAATTTTAAATATATTTCCTTTTTTTTGGGGGAAGCCAATTTCAATAACAAAGACAGCTCTTGTATATAAATTGATTCAAAACAATTGCAGAATCTTAGCACTTTTAGTTTTAGAGGTATCGTGGAAACAAACGCACGGAAACATATAGCTAGATAGCAGTTTTAATTCCAATCCATGCTCATGCTTCTGTATCTATCCCATCTCCTTCACAAACGTAATTGCAAATTTGGTATACCTCTTCCTTAGAACTTCGTTCTCACAGTCATAATATAATGTTTCAGTTATTGAATAACATTGTAGGATAGTAAAATATTTTAATGAATATTATACGATTGCATGTTCCACCGAAAATTTAGTTTCAAAAATTTAAGAAATTAAAAAGTTTTTTAACATATACATATAACAAATTATACTAGAGGCATAAGTTCCCTCATGAAATATAATCATAAACTCCCTTTTAAATCCACCTATGAATTAAATTCCCAATATTGATTTTGCGTCATTCTATGGTTATGTAATGTTATGTTTTTTAAATAAAAGTTTTATTTTATTTACATTATTTATTTTTCTAATGAAATTTTCTTACATAATCAATGGATATAAAATATACATACATACGACGTACATACATATATATAAAGACATACATTAACCAAACTGAATTTATTGATCTGCAACCAGTATTTTCCGTCCGCTAATGTAGTCAAGAACTTTTTATTAGGAGATTATTAAAAGTGTTTTAGTATAATTCCGAGTCAAGGGAGTTCAAATTAGAAGTTATTTGGATTTAAGTGACCCGTTGGAAACTATTTACAACATATTGTATAAGTGAATACTTTAGATTGCTCCCATTACTAAAAATTGTTCCACTCAATAAAGTGTTTCTTCGGTCATTCAATTAATTTGAACCCATTTAGGTTCCTTGACTAAACGTCTCTTGACTAGATTTTGATTTAATTGTTCTTATCTAAAATTATAGATTCATATGTTCAGTGCAACGTTTATTATTTTAAAGGATTTAATTTCCACGAGATTAAAAATATTCTATTTCAGCAATTTATATGATTTTAGATGCAATATTTTGATTACCGTCCCTGCTAGCTGTAGTCTGAATTAGATTGCAATATTTAAAATGCTTGTCCAATTTCTGATGTTTCGCTACCTTGACTAATCTGCTTTCTTCAAATACCTCGCATTTGTCCTCTTTTTTACCTTTGAATTATCAGTTGAGGCAGCTCGTATTTCTTATTTGGCAGAATATGACCAAGGAACGATATTCTCATTCCTAATATTAAAGACAAATTTGTTCTGAATATAGAATTTGATAACACATTTCATTTGAAAGTTCAATTCGTTATTTTAAAATAGACCTAAAGGAAGTACCGTTACACATAATTTTATGTAAATAATAGTTTTATTTCAATACTTTGTATATCATCAAAATTGTATAACTTCTATACCCCAAAACTTATGACCAATTTAATGAATTTATTCAAGAATTTATACTTATTCTTTAAATTTAATTAAAATTTTTTTTCAAATTCTAGTACAAAAACAAACTAAAAAATTAAATTTTAATTAAAATGTATTCTCAAGATATTTTCTTAAAAATTATAATTTTTTAAAATGACTTTGTGCTCTTGTAATTTAATTTATTTATAAATTATATTTATTTTACTCTTAGCTTTATATAATAATAATATTTTTATTAATTTTTTTAAAAACTCATATAGTTTTTTTATTCTAAGTAATTAAATTTTTAATTAATTGATTTAAATGTATGAAAATCAAAAACTAAAGCAAAACAGTATCAAAGTCGGTGTCCACAGCAACTAGAAAACTTAAACAGAAATTAATAAGAGGCATTCTTAAATTGTAACTAGTTTTTATCAAATTTTAAAATTATTCCAAGAATAAAAATTGTAAAATTGACAATTCATATTTCCAAACGATATATAATTTAGATATCCAGGCTCAACTGACCCCTCCCCCTGAAATAAAGAGGAACCAAAGGTATTTTATTGAGGTAATTTATTTTCATCATTACATATCTAGGTTCTCCCAAGATATATATCATTCCATGTCCCCCAGGTCTCATTTTTCTTACAAACTGTTAAAGTTTTTCAAAATCACGTATATAGACGAAGAAAATTAAGTCGATTAACTGTAAAATAACTGCATGGTAAATTATTAGGCTTTAAATTAAAACTATTTGGCAATTTATAAAAATTTTTGTATATATTCCTTTGTATTTTGGAATACGTTGCCATGGAGACACATACTAAGAACAAACTTGATCTCTATAAAAACTTAAATCCAGACTTGCAAAATTATAATAGATTTCCAAGTTTTATTTAAAATTTTTCCAAAATTTACTTAATTTATAATTTTTGTATATATTCCTTTGTATTTTGGGACACGTTACCATGGAAACACATACTGAGAAGAATTTTATATCTATACAAACTTAAACCTAGACTTACAAAATTAAAATAGATTCCTAAGTTTTCTTAAATTGATTCCAAATTTACTTAATTTATTCTTTTGATTTGCTTTCCCATATTAAATCATTCAGATTCGTTTCATTTGTTAATCCCCAAATTCGGGCAGCTATAAATAAGTACCCCTTTCTCTTTCAATTATTACATCAATTGAATTAAATTTCTTGATTGTCATTCTGCACAAGGTTACAATTACCTAATTACTTTAAAAAAAAATTTTAAAACCTTCATAATATGCAAAAAAATTTTAACCACCTCCATAGACAGCCTACATTTAAAATAAAGCTGTAATAAAGTTAAAGATCCAAAAAAACACAATACACAGCAGGGGTTAAAATTTTCTGTGAGGCAAATTAAATTAAAAAAATTTTCAAAAGAAATACATTCCTTTATTTACTTTTAATTTTATAATGAATTTAAATAGAAAAATAATATTAAAAATTTATTTAATTAAATTTCTAAATTTAAAAATTGTATATATTTATATATTCCTTATAATTCTTTATTCACACCTACACACACACCTTCACTTGTATTTTTTAATATGTAAGAAAACATTCCTTTAATTAATTAAATAATAAAAAAGAAATTAAATATATATATTTTTATATAATTAAAATTAGGTAATGCTATGTTTTAATTTTGATCTCTATAAATATTTCTACTGTGTTTTTCACATTTTCTTTAATCCTTTCTTTAAATTTTCATCACATTAGAAAATTCCTGAGAAAATTCTAAGTCTTTAAAAAAAAAAAATTTAATTTTTTTATTTTGAAAAATAAAAATAAAATTTTTAAATTATTCGAATTTGTTTTTCTTTTTTTTTTAAATCATTTACCCGTCTTAATGGTTTTAAAGTGGTTGTATTTATATATTTATATGCATGTATATGTATGAATGTATGCATGTATATGTATGAATGTATGCATGTATTTGTAAGAGTAAAAATTTTCTTTTAAAAGCTTCCTTTTGATTTCAAAGGATTTTATATCATGAGCATTTTCATCTTTTTTTAAGGATTTCATCATTGAAAAATTTTATTACATGCTCGTATATATATATATATATAAATATATATATATATAAATACATATTTATATATTTATATGTTTGTAAATGTATTTAAAAAATATTAAAACCAACAAAAATTACTTCATTTCTTAACCCATATTATAACGGCTTTTAAATACTAAAGTATATTTAAAAAAATCATTATTAAAAAAAATTTAAAACACAAAATGGATTTTTGAATAAGTAATGGCCAAACAGTACAGTTATTTTTTTAATGAAAATGTCAGGTATTACAGTTATGTTGAAGAAATGGAGATGATTACATTTAAAATAGAAAGAACTTGACTAAGAAACTTAATTTATGTCTCAGTTTAGCAGTTTAATTTCAAACTTACTTGAATTCACCCGGTATTAGCTCCCATCATTATTATTAAGGGGGTTGAGCTATTGAATTTTCGGCAAATTTGACTTCGAACTCTCTATTAACATTAAAGTTGAATTTAATTAAATAACAGTTACGTGAACTAACAAATGCATGAACTATTTCTATGATACCGTAGACACTTCTAAAAATGGCATTACTACAATTAACTTACATTTGGTAAAACATAAAGGCAACTCACTCTTCTACTTCCTAGGTTTAAAGCTTGTTGAAGAGACTGAAACAAAAATAATAACATTTGTCGTTGCACCGTGTAAATTTCCTGGATCTCCAAAGATAGGATCTAAAAGTTGATAATGAAAACCGCCTGCTTGTTGAATTTACTAACGGTACTTCCCTGTATTCAATCAATTCAATTTTTGTATTCAATCCAAAGAAAAACATTCTTTCATCGACGCCTAGTTTTCGAAAGGAGTTCAACTTTTAGCACCTCTTTTCGACGTTCCTATTTCCCATAAAAAAAAAACAGAATTATTACACTAGAAGCACAAATCCTTTGTTGGGGTTATTATTTTAAAAATAGCTACTGTAATTGTGGTTTTCGTTTAATTTTATATGTTTATAACAGATGTGCTATTAAAGTGCGGTTCTTTTACTTTTCTACTTTTAGGCCACATTAAGAGTCAACATTAAAAAAAATCAGTAATATATAAACGTTGATATTTAAACGTTTACAAACCTATTAACAAGTACAAGTACCTACAGTTTTCACATATATATGAGAGTACGACATTATATTGAAAAGTAAAAATACTAAATGACACAATCTAGAGTCCATATTGAAATCAAATAATTATCTGCCAGATTTTTAAGAAATGGTTATGTGCAAAATTTAAATTGAGATTTTTTAATCACAAAATAGGGGTCCAGTAAAGTGGTTTAGCACGTTTTAGCACCTATTTTAAGTGTTTTTTATCGCATTAAGTACAGTGTTCAAAAACTAATTAGAATAAACTTTGGACTTGTTTATGGATTCAGGATAATACTCTTTTTCCAAAAAATCCAATGTGTTTTCCAAAGAAATATATACAGGGTGTCATTTAATTGACCGCCCTCTATGTACCGTTTTGGCTCTCAGCTTCTGTTAAAGACTTCATAGGACAATTCTGTAACAGGCATTCACGCAGGGACTTCCTTACATTGTTGTTGCCTTACAGTGTTGTCGTGTAGGGGTGTATGACACTTTATTAAAACAAAATTGCGAATGAAAATATCTCGAAAAAAAAATCTCGAAAAAAAAAATCCCAAATTTTAATTCTGTAAAAAAATCCCGAAAATTTAGAAATCCCGAAAACAAAATACCGAAAACCAAAAACCCTGAAAATCAAAAATCGGCCCACCTTATAATAAATTTTTGGTTAACTTATATTAAAAAAAGTTTGAAAGGGGCGGCAGCCCTTTTTACTTTAAACGCTTTATTGTTAACTTATTATTTATAAAAAAAAGTTAGGAAGGATTCCAATAAAATGTTATAGACCCACCCAAAAGATTTGCTTCCTTTTTCAAGATTTTTAATTTCGAAATATCGGAGGATGACCCTATATATACACGTGCATTTTAAAATAAATGGAACATTATTAAAGCTATTAAAGGAAATAAAATAAGTTTTTTATTTTTTATTTACAATTAAATTTTTTTTTTGAGACGACATCAAAATAAAAAGCAAAATCCCGAACTAAACCGAAAATATTCAAGGACATTTCCGGTTACAATTTTTTTTTTTTTAAGAAACAACAAAAACAAAAAATCAATTAAAAGTTTTGAAGGATTAAAAAAGTTACAAAATAACAAAAAAAAACAAAAAAAAATTTAATTTTTCAAATCTTCTTAACCTAAAAATAAAAAAAAAATAAAATATTTCAAGGTAAAATTATATGAAATTAATGGATTCGAGACACATTCTATGTATGTATATATTGTAAAGTGCATGATATATGTGTGTGGTATATATTAATATTACATTAATAGATTTTTACAGAAATGCATAATTTAATATTCTCTTTAGAAAAAAAAACAAAAAATACAAAATTGCACTTTCAAGCCATTAAAAATTACTAGTTTATCACTTAAAAAATATGGATTATGTATATGTGAATGTATATAAGAGTATATATTTATATACTCACTTTAATGTGTTTGTAAATTTGTAATATTAGAAAAAATAAATGCTGTAAATTATAAATAAAAAAGTGTTTTAAAGTTTTAAAAAACAATTTTCCAGACTTTAATAATTTTTTTATATAAATTTTGTTTTTAAATTAATGTTTAGACCCTTGTGCAATTTTGTATTAATTTTTATACCCGTATGACTATAAGTCAAAAGGGTATAATAAATTTCCCATTGCGTTTGCGATGCAGAGAAGGTGGGGAGAGTAGATATAGACTCAAAGGTATGGATCGGATCAGAATCAAAAAGTAAATCGATTTATCTATGTATTTCCATCCGCACGATCACTCAAAAATAAAGGACCTAGGATTTTGAAATTTTCACTAATTTGTCATCGCTATTGAAATCCAGCAACTTTGCTCCATGGTTTCTAGTAGGTGCCACACAACTTCTTTTTTTATATAAGAATTACTCTACACTTAATAAAGCTGGGCGTCTGAAAATTTGGCAAAAATTGTTTAGTTTATGGCCAAAGTTTGTGCAAAATGTGGTTGATCTACTACAGTGGGTTCGAGTATTTGCCATTTAACTTCTACTTTTATATGAGTATTACTCTATACCTAATGAAACCGGATGTCTGAAATTTTTTAAATAGTAGTTAACTTTAATGGCCAACGTCTGAATAAAATGTCTACGGTATAGTGGAAGAGGTTTGAAGAGCTGCAATTCGACTTATATTTTCATTTGTATATATTTGAAGCCTAATAAGTTGTGTATTTCAAATTTTGCCAAATCTATATTACGATTATACGGGTATCTAAGAGGTGGCATAGTCTACTTGCCTACATTATTTCTCGTTTTAATTAGACTGTTTTTCGTACTTAATCTTACAAATCTTACGGGCAAATCTTACACATTTTGTAAATAAGTTTTTTAAAGATCATCCAAAGTTCGAAAGATATTTAAATTTTTTATTTGAATTAAAACCAGCCATTTTATTTCTCAATTTTATAATATGTAGTTCGGTTTGGTATTATAGTTGAAATATTCGGTTGATTTTAAATTCTAAACCTGAAATGCTCAGATGAGATCCTCTTCTTAGTTAATTTCTATTTATGAAATGCATTATTGAACTTACTCAATTTGGATTTTTGGTGCTTCTTTAAATGTGGGATTAGTCAAGCATCCACTCCCAATATCTTAGCTGACAGATGCTGAATAGGAACACGTTTCCACTCATTTAATAAGTCGTCCACCACCAGAGTTCTTACGAATTATGTACAGCACAAATATACTAGTACCCGTACTCGTAAAGCAGATGAAAGGGCGGTTGGAAATTTTAGACTCTTTTCCTTAAAAAACAAAATTGAATAATCATAGTCTAGAATTCTCAACCGTCCTTTCATCTGCTTTTAACGATTCTATCCATATATTTTTAGAATTAGTTATGGAATTAAAAGAATCAAGAGTTTTCGATCAGTTTTAATTAATTTTACCTGAAATACAATGCCAAATCCTTTTAAACTAATTTAGAGTAAAACCAGTAAAACCCACTTAACAGTTCACAGTCTATTGCATCCATTAAATACTTAAACATTCTAAATAAATTCTCTTAATATTATTGCATAATTTATTATTCCAAAGAACATTTTCTAAAAATGGTTTTATTTCATTTGGAAACAAGTTCTTAGAAAACAGTTCTTGTATGTTATAGAACAATCAGTTCAGACAGATTCTTAAAAATTAGAAACTATATAATGATAAATAAATTCATTATTTAAGAAATTCATGAAAAATTAAATTTTTGGAAAAATTTTATTGCAACATAAGTTAACAAACTTTTAGAACTATACGAACTATAGTTTACGTAATTATTTTTCGAAAAATTATCCTTGAAATTAGAAGGAAATTTAAAAGAACTGAATCTTGAAAAATATTTTTTCACAATAATAAGTTTGAATTATGATAGAATTAAAAATAAAGGAAAACTCTGTTTTACAATGGCTCTAATACCAGACTATATTATACAATAGAGTCATTGAGTCATATATAATATTTTTATTTAACATGAAAACATCATCTCTTGTCGTTGAAATTTTCAGTTTTTAATAAAAATGGCTGTTTATTATTGAAAATTCCATCCCCCAAATATTTTTAACCGAAATTTTTCTATTGTACAGCACTAAAGACGCTATTTAAGATAAAAAGGACGTATTCTAAAAAAATTTTTAACCTAAACCAAAAAAACAAAAATAAAAAGTAAATAATAAATAAAATAAATAAATATAAGAAATTACATTATCCTAAATAAATTTTCCTTTTCAAATTTAAAATTTTTAAAAATTTTTCATATCTTCCATAATTTTTTATTTAGATGAAATTGTTACATTAGTTTCAAACTGTCATTTGGTCCAAACTTACACTTAATCGGATTAGTTCTTTCAAAATAATGAGTGTGTATAAATGTATCTCATAGCTTAACTTAAAGAATCATTCTCAGTATACCATATAACACATTTATTATTATGTTTCTAATTAATTGTCATTAAAAGTTACTTATAATTCTCATCTTTATACATTAATTAAATTACCCTTAAATTCACTGTCTGAGTAATAGGGCCTCAAACACTCAGACACCAAAGCGAGCGACTTCTTTGGCGAGTAAATGGCTATTTAATTTTGCACTCACTTGTAGCTCTTCCATAAGGTCATTTATGTATTTACATCTAGTACAGTTTAATAAACTATATAGGATCAATATCCTCAGCTACTTAGACGGCCATTTACTCGCCAAAAACTAATATATTTGAAATGTTTTTCTTTTGAAATACCTCCTACCTTCTAGAAACCTAGTTTCATAATTAAAAAATATTTAAGTAAGTCTTACAAATTATTTTTAACCATAGGAACATGTTTAAAATTTCCAAAAACTCAGAAATTGAACCATAAGCTGAAATTGCTAAATAAATTGCATACTTTTAGAGTGACAATTTTCTTACAACCTTTTTCTTTACATATTTCACTAAATTTGGGGTATTGAAGTGATTAGTTATGACCGAGTTATCAGCCCACCTACACTTTTTATGAGAAATTTTTTCCAATGTACATGTACATTAATATATGAAATAAAAAATCAATAATTTGCGTTCAAATACTGCAATAATAATAACGATTCAAAAAAATAAAATTTTTACCTAATATTATATATTTCAGACCATTTTTTTTTTCCTTTCAATAAATTTTTCCAAGAAAATTTTCCTACTAACAAAACAAAAAAATACAAAAAAAAACAAATAAAACAAACAAAAACAACATTAGAATAACAAATCACTAATAATTTTCACCAAATATAACAATCATTTATCTTGTCACAAAATTTTCATTTCAAATAAAATTTATATAACTCCTGAGAATATACTAAAATATTCTAATATACATATATATGTTCATATTTAAATATATATATATATAAATATGTATCTATATAACTTAATATTTATTACCCAACTTTATATATATGTACATTCATAAAAATATAGTTTTTATTTATTTTTTCTATTTTTCTTTAGAATTTTTTTCAGAATTTTCCTTTTAAGAAAAAATATTTTTCTTTCCTTTTCAAGAAAAACCAAATTTTTCATTTTGTTTTATTTTGAAATAAAATGAAAATATTCTTTAATACAACCACTACACCCACTACCACCACCACATAAACAATAGAAAGTGCAGAAATATCGATTAGGATAGAAAAAAAAAATTTGTATTAAATTGAAAATGGGAAAAGATAAACAATTTTGCAAAATAAAACAAATAGTTTTCATAAAAAAAAAACAAAAAAGAAAATTATTAAAAAAAAAAAAACAAGAAATAAAAAATTGATTATAAAGTCCTTGAACAAGGATAATACATACAATAATAACAAAATAATATGAACAATGTCATTCAAACAATGTATATATGGGATAATAAAATAATAAATAATAATATTTGTACTAGCTTTTTTGTTTTATTTATTTTTTTTTTGCTAGTGTTTGTTTTTCTTATTGTTGTTGTTTTATTCAATTATAAAGAAAATAAAAAAAAATTAAAAAAAAAAGTGAAAATGAAAATGAAAAGCGTATAATCGAATTATTGATTTTTAATTGTTCTTTAGATTCCAAAAAAAAAAAATAAAAAACGAACAACATCCTTGAAGTCAAGCAAATAATATTCATGTACTTGTTATATTGTATATATGTGTGTATAATAAAACCATTGGTTAAAGTATTCTCATTCACTCTCCAATAAAGAGCTTATTCAATTTACTCATTATAGAACTCTTTTTTTTTTTTTTTTACTCTCATTACCATTCAACTGAGTTGACTATTGAAGTGTCATCTATGTATAGTTTTTATTAATAAAGAGAAAAAAAAAAACTGCATCCTTCCGGTATTTATAGATATATATACATATATGTTTTATGTACAGTTTTTATTTCATCTAGTACATAATTAATTACATAGTATCATAAAAAATATTTGTCTGACATAATTTAATAAATATGAATCCTGCGAAGGTCCTTAAAAATAAATAAAGAGATTGTAAATGTACGAACTCAAATGAGTCTGCTTATCCAGTGAGTGAAGATTATCGCTAAAAGCCTCCACGGACTAAAATGTTGGCTTAAATAATTATTGTTCAGTCCAAATTGGAACTTTTTATAAAATAGAAATAAATTCATTCAAATTTGCATATTTTTAGGAGAAATTTTATTATAATATTGTCTTCTATGAATGAAATTAATTAGGTCAGATTTAAAGCATAGGACGTGTTTTAGACGTGTATAATTTTGCTAAAAACTGAATATTTGGGCTGAAATAGCCTAAAAAGTGAAATTTTTCAAGTAATTACCATGTTTTTAGCACATGCACTCGTTATTTTAAAAGTTTTGTAAATTTAAAAATATTGTACAATAATATTATGTTTTTAAGATAATTTTTCCAAGAACTTCGCCTTCTACAGTCCATTCGCTAGCTTAATTTAGTAATTTTATTTAATGAATTTAGTAACTCGGACCAAAAATCAGAATTTTAAGCAACTTATTAAAGGTACTTACAACAGGTTTTTAATTTAATTAAGGGTTTAAACAAAAAGTTTTTATGGAGCATTTTAATAAATTTATCTTCAATTAAAAAGTAATCGAATTGTATGTCTAATTTCTTCCTCATTTCTCTAAACTAATTTAATATTAAGAGTTATCTAATTTTGGCGACTCCTATGTCCACCTACCAACACTTGCAATGTTGAGTTAAGTAATTAGTGTTGAGTCAAAATTTAAACTTTTTACAATATAAAAAAAAAATTCATTAAAATTTGCATATTTTTAGGAGAATTTTTTTTTATAATATTACTACCTTCATTCAATTTATTTAAATATAAAAAAAAACGAGGAAGAGTGTAGTAGAGTAGACTGTGTCAACTCTGGGATACCCGTATGACCTTAACATATACATTATATCATCCGGTTAATTACTTTTGGCAAAATTTCAAACATTCAGCTTTATTAGGTGTAGAGTAATGCTCATATAAAAGAAGGAGTTGTATGGCAGCTACTCGAACCCTCTGCAGTAGACCAACCAAATTTTGCAGTAACCTTGGCCATTACACTAAACTATTTTTGCCAAAATTTCAGACACCCAGCATCATTTGGTGTAGTGTAATCCTCATATATTAGAAGGAGTTGTATGGCAGCTACTCGAACCCTCTGCAGTAGACCAACCAAATTTTGCAGTAACTTTGGCCATTACACTAAACTATTTTTGGCAAAATTTCAGATACCAAGCTTTAATAGGTATAGAGTAATGCTCATATAAAATAAGAAGTTGTATGACAGCTACTCGAACTCGCTGCATCAGACCAACTAAATTTTGCAGAAACTTTGGCCATAAAACTAAACAACTTTTGCCAAAATTTCAGACACGTAGCTGTAATAGGTACAGAGAAATACTCATATAAAAAAAGAAGTTGTATGGCAGCCACCCGAACCCATGGACCAAAATGACTGGATTTAAATAGCGATGACGGTTATTGCAAAAAAAACGAATTTGCGGAAATTTCAAGATTCTAGCTCCTTTAGTTTTTGAGTTATCGTGCGGACGGACGGACGGACGGACATACATAGCTAAATCGATTTTTTTTTCGATTCTGATCCGATCCATACACTTGAGTCTATATCTACCCCTCCTCCTTCTCTGCGTCACAAACGTAATGGCAAATTTATTATACTCTTTGACTATATAGTCATACGGGTATAAAAATGTAGCACATATTTTTGATTAATTTTTAACAAAATTGATTTTCATAAAATTTAAAGTGTTCATAATTGTAAATATATATAAATTCATAAATATTTTCACCTAGATATTATATAAATAAATATAATGCATAAATGTATTTTATATATTTCAATTTAATACACATAAATATGAAATTATTTGAAAATTATCTATATACATTCAATTAAGTATTTCATTTGCTACAAATATATATAGTTTGTATATGTAAATACAAATATTGTATAATTATATATATATATATATATGTATATATATAACATTCAAGTACATCTATGAGTCTACTTTATGATTAATTTCTATAAATTTTGTACAACACACCTTTATTTTATTATTCGAAATATTCCCAAGAGGTTCTAACAATTCACCGTTATAAAATTATAAAATAATACATACTTTGCACACTTATAAATATATCTATATATTTCAAAATTATGTATATGTATGCATATGCTTTTTGTATGAGTGTTTAATAGTCACTAAAAAAATAACTAACGGTACAACAATTACAGTAATTTCAAATATCAAAATTATATACTTATGAAGTTAAATCACATAATAAAAAAAATTTTTAATATTTACCCCTTTAAGTATGCAATTTAAAAAATTATGAAAAAATAATAATACGAATGGTGTATATTTAAACTTTTTGTAATTTTTCTGAATAAAACTGTAAAATAATTTATAGGTTATAATAATACCTTAGGTTTATATGTCATTCCCAAATTGAGTTCGATAGCTGGGCAACCCTCCAAACAATTTCAATTTAATGTACCTTAAAACCAAAATCACTATTTATCCAATTTCTCAATAGTTAATATCTTATTAAACTTAACGCAAAACTTTTCAAAACACAATTACTCATTCTTTCAATATGATAAGATTATAAATAAATAAACTAATTACAAAACAAAATATACTTATCTATATAGATTATAGATTCTTGTGTTGTTTACGAATTTCTTAAAATTTACCGTTAACATTTACGAATTAATCATAAACTAAAACAATGAAAAACAATAAGTTAAAAAAAAAATTTAGATCGATTCTATAATTAACCTTCGAAAAATGAAGGTTAAATAAATATTTAATTTAAACAATAAATCAATCTAAATTAAATGATATATATATTTTTTCAATACTTATATTCTAAGGACGTCTAACAGATTCTTTTAATAGTTGGTTATATTGATTGATCCATAAGCAACAATTTAAAGAAATTTTTAATCATGGAATCAAAGTCTTTCCAATTTTTTTTTTTTACACTCTAGTTAAACCCTAGGAACGAATTCCTTTATAAAAAACTAGGTAATTGGTGTGTAGGCTTGGCTATGAGGCAAGGGAATTTGAAGAAAAATATGATAGGGAGAGTTGGAACGGAGGTTAGAATCGAACTTATATAGGTTATTTTTAAAACATTGCAAATTTTATAGGTGGTATATTTCTATCAGAGATATGGATGAAAGCATGTTCCATATTCTAGCAGTTCTTACAATAAATGAGTTTTTATCATCTAGGAATTTCTACTGTGTAGAATTGAGAAGTATTCAAAATTAAGTTTTTTAACATATTTACAAATTGGTAATAGCTATTATACCCTTAAAGTTCTATTTTAAACTACTCCCTATCAAAAGGAGCACCAAATTTAATCGCGAGACTTTATTTTATTTAGCGCGCTTTTGCTGTGGCGGCACAATTATTAATAATTTTACTCTTACTTTAAATTATTATTAGGTTATTTTACATTATAATTAAATATTTAATTAAATTATAATTAAAACCATTGTTAAATATACATTATTACAATATTTAAGTGAACTTTTTCTTTTAATTGTAATTTGTATTACAATATCCATTGAACATCTTTATAATATCTTTAAGTAATTCTTAAAATTTTCAACGTAATTGTAAAATATAATTTTCATAATAAATTAATTTTTGTAAAGCAAATATGAAATCTTCTATAATTTTTAAGTTCTAGGTAATTTCTAAACATTTTATCCCATATTACTAAGGAAGTTTTTAAGGGTGTGGTACATTAATATTATTTAAAGTAAAATTTATAATTTCACATATGTTTTATTTCATTGTGTATATAATGAATTTCGAAATGCCTGATTGTTGAATAATTTAATTTAAATATTTTTGTAGAACAGTGTGATTAAGTGATTTTTCTTTTAGAATTTCAATGGAAGTATACTTGTTAATTTTATCATTTTGAAATGTTTTACTTTGGTAACCCTTTGGTATTGCTACTACTAATGCAAGGCTTAATGATATGTAAAATCAATGGACTTAATACAATTTTCAATTAATATTACCTTTCAACCTTCCCGCAAATTTATCCAAAATTTTTTTTAAATTTATACAAATTTCTAATAGAAATAGAATAAATTAGAAAATCACTCAAAAAATCA
>CAUJBZ010000404.1:0-34965 GCA_963082915.1 Dolichopus griseipennis | reverse complement strand
AAAATAATTTATTTTTTTAGGACCAAATATCATGATATATTATATTAGTTCAATTTGATTTAAATTATATATATATATAAATTTAAAATTTATGTGTAACCATTTCGCTCTAAATAATTATATAATAATAGTTAAAAAACTATATATTTATATATTATATATATGTGTATATAATGTATACCTATGTACATAACCATTAATTTAAATAAAACATTTGAATATACCAAAATATAATATATCAGTGTATATATCAGCCAGTGAAAACCTTTGTTCACTAATTTTATATGTTATATATATATTGACAAGTGAATAATTTCTAATTAAATATTATGTATATATATATATATTTCTTTTGTTTTTTCTATTCAACAAAATTTCAAAAAAAAAAAAAAAATTTTTCTTACACCTGTTGTTAAAATTATATTCACCTGTGATAATAATTGTACACAAACGATTTAAAACTAATTCTTATGAGAGTTTTTTTTTTTCTAAGATTTTTTTTTTCACCCAGTTTACCGGAAGAAACAAATCATATATATATACATACATATACATACACATATGTATAAAATATATTATTAAAATTTTATAATAAATCAAAGTTTTCTTATTTTATGTGTCTGTAATAAATTAATCAACTTTTGTTTTATTATTAATATATTGCAACTGTTTTTATTTTATTAATATTTAAATAGCATGTCACATAGTGCACATTGCACACACACACACACACACATTCGCATACTGCTAGAAAAAACAACAACAAAAATTAAATCCAAAAAAAAAAAATTACGAACGAAAAGACACCCAACATCAGAATTACAATAAAGAAAAGCTTCTCTAATCTGAATATTCTATATAAGATACGATAACCTCTATCTGGAAGTAAAAGATTGCATGATAGAAAATTACTTTTATATATTATCATATACAATATTATTTTAAAATTTACTGACATATTGTATATTTGTTTTGTATAACACGTTATAATACGAATATTGTTTTAATGAAGTTATACATTATTTTTTACAAACATATATATAACCAATATTTATGAATTTTTCTTCTCAAACACAAATACACATACATATATTATATTTAGAATATAATATATATGATTAATTGGGATGATATATTTTTATTGATATTATCACATGCATTAAATTAAATTTTGAAAAGAAAAAAAAGAAAAAAAAGTATAACAGTAAGAAAAAATTGAACGCGCTTTTCTTAACACATTTTTATTACTGATATATTCGGATTCTTTTTTAATTTATTAATTTAAACTAATGCATTTTTTTTACTGAAGATGTAGGAATACCTTATATATATCATATATATATGTATATATATATATATATATCAGATATATATATATATCCATATATATATATCTTATAGATGTAGGTTTTTTTTTATAAATATAAATATGATGACAAACAGTATGTAGCTATACATGAAAATATTCGAAATTGAAAGTGTTATTCTACATTTACTCTCTCATCAGCATGAAAAGTATCAATTTCATGAAATTTTTTTTTGTTTTTTTTGTTTTTTTTTGGTTCGTGTACGTATTCTGTAGGTCGTACATGTTGTATCTATAGATCTTTAATATAGTCAACTTAAATTGATGACTTTTTATAAAATAACATGCGCCATTAATATTAATAGAAAAATTTTTTTTTTTTATTTTTCTTATTTTTCAATCAGTGTCAACTCATTTTTAATTTTTCTATTATTTTTCATGTTTTAAATCACTGTTGAATAATTTAAATGAATAAATTAAAAAAAATTTATTTTTTTTTTAATTTAATGATTATAGAGCTGTCAAATATCGTATATAAGCATAGAAAATATGTCTTGTTAGTAAGGTGGAAAATTATTTATTTTTTTTAACAATAAATATTAAATTTTTCACTTATTTTCTGTAGGTACCTAAAAACTGGATTTATTCTAACTGATATAAGAAAGTATTCAATTATGATTAGTTATTTTTAGATATTCTATTTGATTAATTTTACAGTGATTCTATATAATATATATTATATATATCATATTATGATAAGTTGAAGTTGATAAGTGAAGTATTCTATATGATAAGTTTAAATAATGATGTATTCTATGTGATAAGTTATAGTAAATTATTCTATATTATAAATTTATTATTAGAATTTTTTAAATATTTTCAGAATAATTCTGGTTTGAAGTCAAATTTATTGGAGAATGTGCTAAAAGAACTTTTGAAGGTGTTTAGCGGATTTAAACAAAGCTGCTAATACTAATGCTTTGATAAAAATGTACTGTCTAATAATTTCAAATTTTATTATTGTGAGTTCAGTTGTGATAAGTGAGTCATTATCGTTACTTAAGTTAATATTATAGTTAAATCTTTCTAATTTCTAGAATTTTTTAAGATTTAAGTCATGTAGCTATTGAAATATTATTCGTCTGAGGAATTCGATATTGTGTATAACAGTTAATAATTCGGACAATATAAAATAATCAACTTTAAAACTCATATACCTGTATGTCGCATTCCCATTACAAAAGAATTAGCTTGCAACTTTCATTGAATCTAGAGCAATAAAAATCTTTGTAATTATATTAAAAGTTTAGAATAAGTTAACTTGTGCTCAGCTCAAAAGTAACAATTTTGGATGGCGCTCAGAACCAAAGTGATCTAACTCTCTAAAGAAGTTTTTAAAATTTTTTTTGGACAAATTGCTTATGAGTTAGTTATAAAATCTGGATCTATGCTTGAAAAGGTCAATTACACTGACATTTACTTTAAACCGTGTTTACATTAATGAAATTATGCCTAGTATACAAGATAGTTTGTTCACAATATTACGGTTAGGCAACTTTGGTTCTCAGCCCCTCTATTTCAGATTTAAAATTAAAACTAATTAAAATAAATCCATCCTATTCAAATGACTGATCAAGTCTTCGAAAACCCTTTATAAAACTTATATAACTTTGATATTTATACAATATTATTCAATATCATATGAAAACTATATTTCATGTACTTTGAGTTTTTTCATATAAGTACACCAAAAGCAGAAAGAATCATTAGGAATCAACAAGATTAAAAAAATCAAAACCATAATTGGTATTTTAAGTTCCTAGATATCTAATTAAAATGCAATAAAACGTACCGGAACAAACCAAATCCATATTGGAATGTTCTGGAAACTTAAACTTTTATACTTTCCCAGACAATACCGGGGTTTCATTTAGATAAGAAAAGAGAATTTTATTTTTCAATCTTAAAGCATCAAAAAATCAAATTTTTCCCAGATTAATAAAGATTTAAACAAATATAGAATAGGTAATTAATAAAAATTAATATTTAAAATAGTTTTATTCATCATTTTTTACAATTTGTAATTTTTATATTTGAAAAATTACAATATAAACAATTTGAATTATATTGCATAATAACAACGTACATACATAATATTATTGGCAACAATTATTAATTTTAATTTTTTAACAACATCCGTTCTTCAACAAGAAGAAAAAGAACAACAACAACAAAATATATATTAAATTAACTTTATTGTTTTTTGTATATGTACCTTGTTTCGAAAGACTCTACATTTAAAAGAAGTTCATCTACAACATCATCATCATCATCATCATCATTATTTTAAAAAAAAAATAAAATTAAAAAAAAGTTAAATTGTTTTTAATCCTTTTCTATATATACATAATATATATATATATATATATATATAAGTGGTTTTCTAAGTCTCCTTTTGGCATATACACAAAATGATAATTGAGAAGAGATTGAATCACCATTAAGATTGTCATCAGTATGGGGGTTTTTTTTTTTGTATTATTTTAGAATGAGACACGATGAAAAAATTCTTCAAAAAAAAAAAAAAAAAAAAAAAAATAACAACAATAAAAATAAAAAAAATAAAAAAACATGTTATGTTAAATTGTGTTATTTAGTAGTTGTTACAATCATTGTAACTAAAAGTTTTACTACTGTTTTCTATGATACAAGTGTTTTTTTTTCATTTGTTGTTGTTGTTGTTTTTTTTTTTTTTTATATAATGAATATTTTTGTGGTTTGACAGCAGTTTTATGCAAATTATTTCATTGATAAAAAAAAAAAACAAAAAAAAAACTAAGAACTTATCGTATTTAACATAACATTTAATATACACTGCACACAAACAACATACAACACACAATTTAAAAGAAAACTTAGCAAGTGATTGGGGTTTTTTTTTTTCTTCTAAATTTTATACATTCAATGATTTTTATGCAAATGTTGATGATATTTTTTTTTTTTTAATTTTTATTCAATTTTAAACCATTTTTTTTTTTTTCATTATTATTAAAAATCAAGTATTAAATGAGTTTTTAAAGGTAAAAAAAAATTAAAAAAAAATAGAAACCTATCAAAATACCTAATTTTAATACTACCTTTAGGTTTTTTTTGTTTCCAATATGATTCTAGGCTTTTTTTTTCTTATATATATATATTGGAAGCTAGACAAAGTTTTACTTTGTATTTTGTGGGTAATTTTTCAATTTAATGCCAGAAGGAGATGATGATGGAAATGCAATAAGAAAGAACAAGTAATGAAAAAAACCAAGGGGTATTAAAAAGTCAAATTTTTGAGATGAAGAGTGTTTTGAAAAAAAGTTTCTTGTAATTTTTTACGAATACTTTATTTTAAGAGCTTATACTGTTCAACTATTAGGCTAATAAGCCAGTCTATACTATAGTATAGGAACATGTTGGAACAGGGGGTCATAATATATTCGTATTATTAGAATTGATCTTAATGAATTCCACATACAATTTAAACATGACTTAGATATTCAATAGATACAATTCTATTTTTGTTTATATTGTAATATTTTGAATTTTAATTACATGGTATTTTATATCTGTGAGTTATATTATTCAATTAAATTATTTGATTATATTTTGCATTTGTTTATATTGTTATATTAATGTATTATTTATTAGAGATATATAATTACCAATTATTGGTTTACCCATTAACTTGAGCCCAATGGCGAATGGTAACTGAGTAGAGTCGAAAACCAGAAAAGTTTTTTCACTTGCGCATTAAAGGTCGGCACTCTAACTGTGCCACCCAACCGTATTAAAAATACTTTTGCTCAAAAAACCTTAACTTCAAGAGAACCCTTCCTAATTAAGGAAACCTCTTAACTGAATTTAATTTTTGCATAATTCTTTGATCAAGTTTTCAAGTTATGCAGTTATTTAAAAAATTGAGAAATTTTGAATTTTAGACCCGCATCAGCTTTTTCTAAATGGAGGACCATACGAAATATTTTTCTTAAAAGAATCATACTTAAGATCCTTAAGAAAGCAGACCTAAGTTTGTTAATTTGAACTTAATTTAACTTACTAACTAAAACCCCTTTAGAAGATTTTAGGCTTAAGGTGTAGGCTAAAAATTGAACTTCGCATAACGGTAAATAAATGTACCGTGTGGTAATCCTAAAAATATTTATAAATCTTATAAAAATAGCTAACGTCTAGGTTTCCTGGTTTCAGGTTGAAAATATTTCTTACGTGACTTTTGTTATAACATATAGCGTTCTTCAACTTTGTGGTGTTGAAGCTTCGTAACAGGTGGGTTCCAGAAAAATGTTCTTGAATAAAATAAATTTTTATACAATATCTACTCGTAGTTAAAATTGCTTTTCTTTATTTAAAATGGTGTAGAAGCTCTGTTAACATACGGAGGGATGGACGACCAGATTACAACTATAAAGTCGCCCATTTTCAAATTTCTTTGAAATATTCTAAAAACTCTTTTCTTTTTTTTTAATGAATTCAATAAAGTTAAACAGATTCAAAGGTAATTTAATTCTACAAAAAAAAAAGCAAAAAAATAAACAACAAAATCATTAAAAAAAAAATATAATGAAATATTTTTTTTTGCAAAACAAATCAAGCGGAAAAATTCTGCGCCAGTTAAAAAATTCATTTAAAAAAAAAAAAGGTACTTTTAGTCCTTGTCAAGGTAAAAATTTAAATTTAATTGAACTTATCATTGAATTGATTTATGCCTAAAAATTTCCATTTTTTTTTTTCCATCTCATTTTTCTTTTTAAATCACATTTTCTTGCTGTTTTTATTTTTTTATTTATATATATATATATGTACATATATATATATATATATATATTAACAAGAAAATGCGTTCATTAAAGAAAAAAAAACGCGGATTGATTTCAATAAACGCAAAATGAAGAAACGCTGTCTTAAATTTTTTTCTGATTAAAAATTTTACTAGCAAACGTTGGATTTGACTTCAAATTGAAGAAATCTAAATAAATGGTAAATTCTTGTACATATAAACAAACATTGCAAACGCATAATGACATTTTTTAATTGTATGTTTTATGCTAAAAAATTAATGTTAAAATGTTAAAAAAACAATAAAAAAATGCTGTTAAACAAAAAAAAAATGGTGCAGTTTAAGATCTAAAAATCAAGTTAGATATGACCACATTTTTTTTTAAAAACATTTCATTCTTCTCTTATCAAAATGTCTGCGTATTTTTGTATTAATATTTATTTTTACTGTGCTATTGACAATAGGCGCACGCAATTTTAATGTTATTTTAAGTATACATAAAAAAATAGTTATTTTTTTAAGTATGGTGTATTTCTTGTATTTTTAAAATATGCTTAGGTTTGAATTCAAGGATTCCTCAAGAGTTTATGGAATGTTGTTATTTAGTATTTAAGTAAATATTTAAAAAGGAGTAAAACTTTCAAAGTATCAAAAATCTTTTAATAAACTTTATTTTTACAATAGTATTTTACAAGATTGACATAGTAACCTTTGATTATCACATGGGTATAAAAGAGCCATTCGTATCCATGGCAACGTGGGTATAAACATTTTTAAATAAACTTTATTACTGCAATAGTATTTCACATGATTGACATAGTAACCTTTGGTTACCACATGCGTATAAAAGAGCCAATCGTATCCATGGCAACGTGAGTAAAAAAATGGGCTCATTATGATTTACTGACCCTAACAAGTTGCGTTCTTAAGTCAATTCTTATGTTAATTTAAAAATATTGAGTTAAATATTGGATAAGGTGCTTGAAAGAAACTTTATAGTAAGTTTTAAAAGGTTAATTCATCTTTTTTAAAAATAGTTGACATGAATTTAATAGGGGCTCATATCGATTAAGATTTAACAGTCATTAAAAATTTAAATACACTTAAGATAAACCATTTTTTCAAAAAAAGAAGTAATTAACAAAATCTGTACAAAAAGTCTTTAAGATAAAAATTAAATTCAATTTAATTAAAATAAAAATAAATAAATTAAAAAATTATCATATAAATAATAAATTAAAAAAAAAAAAAAAAAAAAGAAGTATGTCTCTTCACTGACAATAAGAACACTATTAATAAGAAAGCACTTAATTATTTTTAAATGGCTCTTTTTTTAATGTAAAATCATGTGACACTGATTATAAAAATAATATGATGCATTGTAATTTAAAATTATTTTTTTATATTGCATGCAATTTTAATTTTAATTTTATTTTTTATTATTCTTTAGCAGATTCGACATTCGTCCTTGTTTCATTTTCTTAAGATAATATTTCAACCCACACACAACACACACATAATTCTTTAATGTTTGACCTTAAAAAATAATTCTTTTATTATTTTTTTTTTTTTAATTTATTATGGAAAATTTTATATTGTGATTTTATGCAAAAATCAATGGAAATTCTTTAATTTCTACCAGATTTAAAAATAAAATTTGTTATTACAAAAGTATTCATAAAAGATGCATAATATGAAAATTTGCATTCGATGTATTAAAATACTAGAATTTAATTTAATATGCGCACTCTTTTTTTTTTTGTATATTTTTAACACTTAACAGCTGGGAAGTGTCTTAGAATAGAATGGGAAATATAGCAAAAGAATTTTAAAGTTCAAGTTCACAATTAATACATGGTATTAAAATCAAAATTTAAATAACATAAAACAAGTCATCGATTTAAAAAAAAAAAAAAAAGTTGTAATAAATAATTATGGGAAAATCTGAAAGAACTGTTTTATTATATAATTCATTTAATTTTTAACTTTTAATATATATATTTCGTAGACAGTTCATTAAAAATTGTATGGCATTAATTGTTTGAATAGATCATAAATATAATATTAACTACTTTATAATACGACGAATTTTTATAATCAATGGTAAAAGTGATTAAAAAATACTCTTTCAAAAGCAATGAATGAAATAAATAATTAAAATAATGAACTTAAAATATAAAAAAAAAATATGACGCCATGGAGTCTCCGAAATCTATAAATGTAAATTCATCTTTGTTCGTTCTGCTTTAAAATGTCTAAATAAAAAAAATTAATTTATTTTTAAAATATAAAATGATCGTAAATATTAAAAATAATTAACAGTTTTATATTTAACACTTATTTTGTTAATTAGAACACATTGTTAATTTTTGCATCAAGAAATAAAGCAGTAATTTTTGTTAAAATTATTTTAAAAAATAAATCAAAGACTTAAAACTTAAAAAAGAGTTTATCTAATCGAGTTTTCTAAAATGTTAATTTAAATAATTTCATATTATGTTGAAAAGTTTACATTTGAACAGGGAAAACACATGAAATAATCCCCAGATGCGTCATTTCTGTTACAGCCTAAATAGTGTTAACTTCTTACTCTAATAAAATATGTGTAATAAATAATTTGTACCTTTATTTTCAAAACTGTAATTCCAGTATTTGCTTGACACAATTTTCACTTATCGGTTGAGTCACCATATATACACTATTATAAGAATTTCCAGATTGTTTTAAGGTTTTTCCAGATCAATTTATTAAATTAATGCTCAAAAATTTCAGTACAAGTATATGATAAGTATATGAGTAAAATGTTTGAGTCACAAGATTCAATATTCTTCTGTAAATTTTTAAATGAAGAAAGTGAAGTCAGATTTTAATTATAAATTTTTATATTAATTTTCTCTTATTTAAATATATTATATATTACCTTAAGGTATTTCAGTTAGTTAAACATTCAGAAATACTAAAATTTTATTATTAATTTAATATATTATATTCTTTAACAAAACAAATATTAAATATTTTGAAATTATTGGATATTATTATGGAAATTTTTAAAATTCGAATTAAATTCAAACTGTTTAAATAAATTACATGACTTATTACTTTTTAACATGAAATCACTCAAAAAAAAAAACACTTCTAGCACAATATTTAAATTTAACAAGAAAAATTGCTAATTCAAAATTATAAAAAAAAATTATAGTATTTTATTAAATAACTTACAACTTATTTTAAAAACATAACAATGTACTAGTCAAAAAACACTTAAAATACCTGTAAAATGTAAAAAAGCACACAAAAAAATAGAAAAACTTTTAAAAATTATTATTGAAATAACTTTCTAAAGAAATAAATGAAATTATAGTGTGTAGACAACTCAACTGATTGTAGACAATGACTACAGTTTCGTCAAAATTTTATTTCTATTTTTCTTTTCCCTTCCCAAAACAGAAAATGTTAATTTTTATGGATTTGTTCTAATTCCGGTCTTTGATTTTAATTTTGTTTTTTCTTTTTTTTTTCTTGTTTTCGTCTTGTAAGATACACAAAAATAACTTTAAGATACAACAACTTTATAGATATACTTGTTCAGTTTTGATGATTTGCCCATTATCAGATTTATTCGATCTTTCAAAAAAGGAGAAAAGTAAAAGAAAGCTAATTAGATGCGTTAAAATGTTGGAAAAAAAATATATAAAAAGTAAAATTATAGTAACAAAAAACTAAAATTTATCGAAAAAAAAACTTTAAGATAAAAAACAAAAGAAATTTAAAAAAAAAAATTTACAATTACTATCAAATAAATTTAATGGGTAGTAAATTAATAGTGTCTATAATGAAAAAAAAAGAACACTTAAGTATCATTTAAGATGTCATGATTTTGCTAACTTCTTTTCTTCAAAATTTACAACAATCATGCTTCTTTATTCATAGTGTAAAAAAAGGCACAAAAAATTGGGTGTTTACTTTTCTCAAACTATTGTGAATAAATAATTCGCAAAGTTTAAAAAGTTAATAAAAGTAGCAATAAGATTGTTCAGCAATAAAATGTGTTAGAATGTTAATTTATAATTTAATTTATTATTTGAATCTTGATGTATATATGACAATAAGATAAATTTGTATAAATTAAAAAGAAAAGGTAAGAGAAAATGTAAAAACATATTTAGATTGTATTGAACATTCATTATTAGTTTATTTCCCAAAAAAAATCATGTACGATTGTGAAGGGTGTGTAAAAATATTGTAATAATTAATTTATGAACCATGAAATATTATAATCGAATTTTTATAATTGACCGAATATGAAATTAATTGAGGACAGTTTTGTTTTTTGGAATATTACCCGGCAACAGAGGATGCTTCTTATTTGTTTCAGATATTATAGCAAACCTTCTTTATTTTACATTATTAGTTTATTCATAATGTAATTACGAAAGACTTAAGTGAGAAACTTACATTTCATTAATTGTTTCAATTGATTTTTAAACGAAAATATATTATTAACGAAAGACTTAAGTTAGAAACTTTATTTTTTAACCAATTTATTTGCCCTCTAAACTGAAAATAATTTTCTTCTAGTATATATTAACTACTAAATATTGATTTAATACTCAATTATATTTTATTCAAACAAATGTGATTATTCATAAGGAAGGATAATTAATTATATAATAATTAAAAAATACAGAATATAAATTCTTTCTACAATTCCAGTAAAATTTAATTCATAAAAATTTCTTAGATTTATCATTAATAAATTAATTACCTAATATCTGATGAAAAAAACCACAATTAATTCATTAAATTCTAACCAAGCACAAAATGAGATTCTATATACAACTATCTGATTAATTTCATTCAACTCAATTAAAATTAATGTAAAAACAAAATAGTAAACCAATTAAATAATACCTTAGGTCAACTTAAAAATCATTAGTTATTCAGTAGAGCAAATAATCGATAAAAATAGAATCTTAAATACAATATAAAGATATTTGTTTTTTTTTTATTTTATTATTATTTACTTTTAATGTAATAAATGTAAATTCATTAATTTCACATTGAAAACTTCTAACCTCAAATTAAATAAAATGTTTTCATCTACGTTTTTTTTAAGATTTGTTTAAATTTAGCATGCGTAATGCTATGTATCATTTAAAATACAAAAAAAAAGAACAATTTTATTACAAATAAGTGTATGTTTGTTTATCCAAGATACTGCTATTTATCTTTTACCATTGATAATAAACAGCTTAAAAGATCTTTGAAATTACTTCAAAATAAAAAAAAAACTTTCTTATAAACAAAGTTTTGTTTCATTTTTGTGGTCTTTTTATTAATATGGGAATCTCTTAGTTTATTTATAACTAATTTTTGTTTGAAGAAAATAATGAAGTTATAAATAAAATGATTTTTTGTTTTTTTTTTTTTGTTTTTATTGTAACTCTCTTTCAACATATATTGAAGAATTAATAGCATTCATCAAGACAATTTTGTTGATTTTTTTTGTGACCGTATAGTAATTTATTTATTTATTTAAGCAATAAAAATATTATGAATGCGGTTTTAGAACATACGTTTAGAAGTACATAGCAATTGATAGATTAATTGTTTCAATTGTAGATATGAGAGCTTTTTTAATAAATAGCTTTTTTAAATAATAGAAAAGATGATAATTTATCTGTTGAAATAAGAATTAAAATTTAGGTTACATTTAGTTTTTTAAAAGTTGTACAAAAGAACTTTGCTATATCTTAAGGGTTATTAGTTAAAATTACTATCTTAATAATTATAAATACAAGTTGAAGTCTAAAAATATAACCACCATGTGATATGCTAGAGAGTTATACTGCAAAGGTAATATCAAAATAAACTTTATAATATTAATTGATCATTTGAGTATTTAAAATCAATAAAACGCAAGTTAATTAAAGAAATGGATCCGTTTTTTAGTATCTATAAAAATATCCAAGATATGATTTTTAGTAAAGTTGTAATAAGTACGTAATTCGTTGACCTCTTCAGATAAAATTATACTATATTTTTAAAATCCCAAAGTCTTTCTTTTCCTATACTATTATAGTATCCTATAGTTTTTTAAATAAAATATCTTAATTTTTTAACTCATTATTTTTTATTTATCTTGCTTTATTATATTGAACTTTTTTTTTTTATCATTTTGAAGTCTTTTAATGATGATTGACTTAATTTGCAAAATTCTCATTTGTTTGCAAAATAAAAAAATTTTTTTTTTACTAGTACTAACAATAAGCATGAAAATTGAAATAAATTGGTTTAAAATTGTTCATTGTTTAACATAATTATGACCAGCATACATGAATATATTTCCCCATTAAAAAAATTGGTGAAGATAAATTGTGAGAATTTAAAGGTAAATAATTTAATTATTCAGGTGCTTATTGTGAAAATGATTTGAATAGATAATTAATACGTTTTTTTTTTGTTAATTTTGTTTTTTTTTTTTGTGGAAGATTTACAAGATATAACAACATATAAATACAAGATAATACAAGATATAAATTGTTAATTCTAATCTTGTATATGGCACATTTAATGTTTTTTTCTCGAAGTAAAAATTTTAAGTACCTATGCTTTTAGAAATTTTTGAAAGATTTGGTTTTTTGTTTGGAAGTATAGAATAGTATCTATAAGTAATTGGGATATGTATTAGATACTTATTGATTTGATTAGAAAACGATTAATTCAAAAAAATTTCTAAATTTTATTATTTATGCCAAATATATTTGATATGCTATTTTGCTTATTTATATGTTGTTTGAATTAATTAATATAAAATTAAGACGTATATATATTTTGAGCTAAATCCGAACCAATTTCTGTGACGGAAATTATGATAATTGGAATAAGAAATTAATACTACAACGTGTGCAATAGAAGACATATATTTTTAAAACTTCAATGTTATATGTTTTTCTACTCTACTTTCAATATTTCTTTGATTCAGTTTTATATAATAATATGATTTTATTTAAGAGTTGACTCAAATATTCTAATTGCAATTTTTAAAGATCTAAAAAAAATCATAAAGAACCAAAAAAATAATTTCATTAGAAAAATAAGACAAAAGACTGAAGAGCAAACTTTGATGACACTAAGCCTTTGTTAGAATTTTAACTAAAATTAGAATGAAATAAAAGACTTAAGTGGGAAACTTTTATTCTATATCAAAATTATTTTACTATTTTTTGAATTCATTTTAACTGTAGTTAATTTAAAAATGTTTTTTAATGAAACATTTAATAAAATTTTGATTAAAAGTAAATATTCTCCAAAAACTCATTTACCTACACTTCTTTATTTCCCTATTGTATTATTTAATAAAAGCAAAATTTTATATCAAGAACATACATATGATATCTTTCAATTTTATAATTTTAACTGTTGTTCTATATATTCTTAATTGTATGTGTTCCACATTTTTTCTAATCAACAAATAGGTTATATGTTTAAAATTGCCGGGAAGTTGAAAGTAAATTAATCTTTAAATTTATGTATCTTTATTTATTAATCAATTCTTAGAAGATTGGTAAATTTTAAATTTTCTTTAAAATATAAATTTTTAAATATGCATTTATATATATATATATATATATTTATATATATATATATTGTAAACATAATAATAAGTACATATGAAAATCCTTTTAAAAAGTTTAAAAGATTGCAAAAATTAATAAACATAAAACGTATACAACATTTGAATTTCAATGGAAGAAATTGAGAAGAAGGCGTGTAAAAAGAAACACGTTTGTAATTACGAATATATGCTCTCGGTATAATATATTCATATAGATTATTATCAATTAACTGATTATATTTTAAAGATAACTTTGTAAATGGTGATTTTTTGTAACAGAGAGTGCTATTTTTTTTAAATATGAACAGGTTTTTTGTTTTTTTTAATAAAACTTAAAATAAGATGAAAGAACTGTAGATCGTATTTTTTTAAATGTTGATTAAATGATAATTTTTAAATTATAATATACTTGTATATATGAATATTATGTTGTGGTTTTTATTTAATATTTGAGTACTTTTTTTTATAGATACATTTAATTTATATTTCATTATCGATTCTTTATTCTGCCAATGTAAATAAACGATTTTAATGATAGTATTATAATGAAAATAAAAGAATTTCAATTAAATTTATATCATTTTATATTCTTTTTATTATAATATAAATTAAAAAATTTGTTTTGTTTTTGAATTAAGTCATATATGAGAGTTATTATACGATTTTGAATATCACGTATTTATAAACTGATTCATAATACGACTTTATGAACATTTATTTCAAATTCGATGTTAGCCAACTTAATACTCTTCGATACCAAATAACTTGGGATATGCCTCTTGGAAATTATTAGTTTCTATTTATTTAATCGAAGTAGATTAGATATCGTGTAGATTTTATTTATTTAAAGTAGATAACCATTTTTTATATCATATCTAATTTTGAAATGGGATTAATTTTCAATACATAATAAATGCCTAAAGAACTTCCTTAATATTATTTTATGCACACCTGATCATTATTTCTTTCTAATTATTTTTCAAACTATTTATTTTTAATAAAATTATGATTTCCTATATCCTATAACTTTATTCCTTCCATTTTATTATAATAATTAATAAATATACATTTTATATAATATTATATAGTTAATAAATTTTCTATTTTGAAAATTTCTATCTAATAACAGACAATTTAAAAAAAAAAAATTTCAAAATCAAAAATATTCATATAATACAAAATTACTTAAAAAATGAAAAAACACTTTACATACCTTTAAATAAATAAAATTAAATGAAAAAATCTCTAATGTTATGATTGTATCTTGTAGATATTAAAATGCACCTGAAAATAAAAAAAAAAATAAATAAAAATTAATAAAAAAAATTTTTTCAATATTATATCATAATATTAATGTTAATCTAACTGTATAACCATATAATATTTACCGATATATAATTTCTATTGCCACTACCACTATATACTACCACCAATAGTTAATTTTTATTTGAGTGATTGTATATACTAGTAGTAATACTATATCACTTAACTTTAAAGATAAACATATACTATATAATTATGGTTTATTTAAAATATATTATATAAATGCAACATAATTTTCAATACAAAAGATACAAAAAAGATACAAAGCAAAGAAATCCATTGATTCTTTTAAAACTATTGATTTACATTAAATTTTGTTGTTTTTGTTGTTCTTTTTTTTCTTAAATATTTTATTATATGAAGAATTTGTTCTAATAAAATTAATTTTCTGTGAAATTTTCAAATATTTTCATCTTTTTTCTTATTTTCTGCTTTTATGTTATCAAATATTAAAATTAGATACAATAATTTGTTCACATGTAAATTCTATTGAACAAATATAATTTCCATCCGCTATACCATAGTAATATAATATGTACATACATACATACATACTCACATAAACTGTGAATTGCATAAAATGGAAAAAAAAATCATAAAAAATCATAACTGGTCTTATTAAATTCAAAAAACCATAAGATTATTATTGAATATAATAGTATCTTAAAGATACATTTTATAATATAGTCTATATATAAATTTAATATAGGTAATGTAATTTACCGTATTTTAATAATACTATACATACATACTGCACATATATATTTTACTATATACTATGCTCGAAATAAGAATTCTATTATTATTATTGAATTTATTGAAAATTATATAACCGCAAACAAGAATCTTATAAAATTTATATATATATATATATGTTATATAATTTTGAAAAGTATGTATATATACATATGTGTAATTTATTTTATAAAAAAAATAATAAATACAAGTTTTATTATGCGTAACTAACTATTATAAAATAATAATCTAATTTTTCAATTTTTATATTTTGTTTGTATGTATATATATATATATATATGTAAATTATATGCAATATATTATAAAATATATGTTATATAATTTATTTCCTATTATTAACTGAATGTGTAATATAATACATTTATCGTGATATTTATCATTGGCGCATAAATATCTATCGATACACATAAATAAAAAAAATACCAATATGATAGAAATATTTGGGTAAAAAGGTTGCCGTATTCACTGGAAAAATTGTGACACAAAATTAAGTAAATTTTTTAAAATACACAACAAACAAACATGTAAAAATGAGATATAAAGACAACTTGATGAAATATTTTACGTGAGTTTAATGAAATTTGATAATTTTTAGTTATTGCATGCGACAACCTTTCGCACATCAGACATGCGTCATGTTGAATACTCAAAATTACTATCTTATATAATTTAGTAACAAGGTGTAAATTGCAATTAATAGTTTATATTTAATTATTAATTCCTACAGATAATTTTAATTTTTAGTGAAATTCTATTTCAAAAAGTCTTGAAATTGAATTGAATTTAAAACTATAGTAAAGACTAAATATAGTAGCTGAAATCTCGACCTTCTTTTTGAACCAAAAGTTTTCATTATAGTTAAAATATATTAATGCTAGTAATGCAAAAGTTTCGATTAACTTTGATAAAAGCTAGTTAAGTACATTCTTAAATTTTATTTTATAATCAGAACTAAAGTTTTAAAATAGTATTTGATGTTCAGGCTATACAAGAAGTGCGTAAAAAGCTCTATTCAAAATAAATTTCGGAGTAAGCCAGGTTAATACTTGGTCTAGATTAAGTCTATTTAAAACAAGTAACTTTACTGAAAACTTAAAATTCACAATATTTTGTAAATTCTCTGTAAATCATCAAAATTTATTAAATAATTTAGATCAGTTAAAACATTTTAAAAATTTGTTTAATTTGTATAATTAACAACCAATTGGCAACTCTATTACTCTTTATGCAACAATATAGATCTAATTTTTAAAAAAATTTTTTCATATACAATAAAAGAGTAATGTAATTTTCTTCTAATAAAATTTTTCAATAGAAATGAAAAAAAATATATATATACAAATATATTTATATATATTTCACCTTATTCCGTTAGAATTTGTACATTTAACACAGTTTTTCTTACCTCTTCTAAACTGTACATTCAATACCATGTATGTATATAGAATATAAAATATATTTAAACATAGATAATATGTAGAAAATTTACATATATGAGAGTTTATTATTTAAGCACATCTTAGAGTATTCAAATATTAAAGTATTATAATAGAGAATTGGTATACCGTGAAATTATGGGTTTATTGTTTAGCGTTTTATGAATTCTTGTAAAATAAAGTATCTTTAAGTTTTTTTTTTTTTTTTCAATTTATATCATATTATAATGATGGTTTAATAAACTTCAATATTGTTTCAGTTACCTATATATTTTTGATTACTTTTTTTTTTTTTTTGTTTTTTATATTTTATGTGCTTATGTTTTGCATAACTGACGCAATTTATTATAAGTCACATATTTGTAGCATCGTATCATAATCATAGATATGAGAATTAAATGATGTTTTTTTTAAATATATTTTGTATATTAGAATAACATGGTTATTACTTTGTTGTACTTGGTATAAAGTATAAAGTACTGTATAAAGTACTGTATATATAGATACATGGTATAGAACATGAAAAAAATAAAAGAACTGTATAATTGTTTTCAAAAGTATACTATTAACATGTTTTAACCTATTTATCACCAGTTGTTAAATATAATAACTTTGGAAAACGATTACGAAGACGGCAACAAAGTACTCGGAGTACTCGTATAAGAAATACTTGTATATAGAAAAGATACAATATGTTTGTTGTAATGAAAAGCAAAGCTTAAGCGCGCGCAACAAAAAAAAAACAACGCAAAAATTAAATTCTTTGATAAAAAAAAATTGATAAAAAGCTTGTGTTGGTTGTACAACAAAAAAACTATAAGAAGATTATAGCAAAAAATACCACAGTGATTTTGTAAAGCGATTGTTAACTTGAATAGTAAAATATTCTATACATAAAAAATATATTGAATATAGTTGCGCCAATTAAATTGCTACAAATACATAAATATAACAACAAAATTTTTATTAGTATCTTGAGATAAATAAAAAGAAGAAAAAAACAACAGAAAACTTTTCAGAAATTATGTTGGGAGGTGTTGATTAATTGTATCTTTTTTTTGTTTTATTTTTTTTTTTGTTATTGTTAATTGGTTTTTGATTTTTTGTAGTTATTTCAATACAAGACAAGAGTGTGGCAAGAGGCGTTTAGTAGTTCTTTTTAAAAATGTATTTAGTGTATATACGGCTTTAAAACTAAATTGGGTGGACAAGTTGTCGATTATTGAGTAGTTGTAAAACAAAGAAACAAATTAAAAAAAAAAGAAAAAAGAACAAGAAAAATAAATCTTAAGAATAAAATTAAGATATATAACAAGATTGTAAATTAAAAAAAAATTGATAGGATAAAACAAATAATTTAAAAGAATTAAGTGTTTAGCAAAGAAAAAATACAAAATGAGAATAAGAAGAAAATAATAACAATGTGTTTTGTATTTTTTAAATAGTTAACTGTTTTTTTTTTTTTTTTTTTATATTGAATGTATTGATGATTTTAAATTATAAGTTTAAAAAAATTATTCGATTAATTTATTACTTATAATTATCACTTCTGTATTACTAATAAATATTTATGCGGTTATTTATTAATTTTTTGAAATTTTTTTTTTTTTAATCAATTAATATAGATGTTAGATTAGGTATTTGGTTGTATATATAGTTATTATAGGTTGTATTTACAGTTATTTTGCTATTATTTGGATGGAAATAAATAAATGCAAGTTTTTAATAATATTGAAGTTAGCTTTTTGTATCTATAAGATGAAAATGATATTCGGAACATTTTTAAGTCCAGCCCTGGCCTGTTAAACAATATTTGGATCTTTATTAAGTTCTGGCCTGGCCTGTCAAACAAAAGGTTATGGTTTCTTAACATTTATATCATGATTTGACGTATATATAAAATAAAAAAGCTGACTTGATATGTATTTTTAAAATTCAATAATTCATATGACGTCATAGAATGTATATTTTATATATCCGTTGGTCTGTCCGTCCATCAGTCCGTGTGTTTACAAAAACTTTTGGTAATAGATTATAAAAGATGCTGTAGTACGTAAAGAATGATTGCTAGGTTCATATATAATAAATAATGAAATGAAATAAGAATTTCATTAATTTCATTACAAAATAAAATTCTTTAGAGAATACTTCATATGCAATTAATTTAATAACAAATAAAGAAATCAATTAAATATACAATTTAAGAAATTTTTCAAATTAAAAATCTTTCAATAAGATGCCGAATTTTATACAACATAAAATTTAGTATATACTGGAAGGATAATAAATTACTGATGAAATGTCTTTTATAACATCTTTATACAAATTACCTAAAGTAAACTCAATTTTATTCATTTAATATTCAAAAGTTTAAAACACATAAGCCAATGTTCATAAAATGTAAATAAGTTTTTATTTTATAATATAATTAAATTTTTCTCTTAAATAAAAATTAAATAAAAGTCTAAACTTTACAATTAATTAAATACTCAAAATTTATTAACTTTTCTAATAATCTATTTGGGTGGGCTTTATTTTATATATATATAAAATATATGTATATATATGTATACATATGTTATTGCATTAAAAAAGTGTAGAACTATTTTTTTTTTTTTTAATTAATTAATTGAAAACACCGATCAATTGAATTCATTTTGGAAGCCGGTCAGTTGGCAACTTTTATTTTTGACAAATAGTAAGTATTTTACAATAATGACACTTTTTATAATAAGATATTTAGCAAAATGGATTTCAATAATTGGACGCATTGGCAACTTAAATACTAAACAACAGTTATAAGTAGGAAACTCGCAACTTTTCCTTAGTGCTAACTGTTCAACTGTTAGGATAATGAGTGCGTCATATAAATCTATGTTAGAATAGAGGGCATGTTACTTGACATATTATGGTCCTAGTATTGATCCTAATGAATGGAACAAATACATCTGACTTAACAATTTATCAATTGAATTTATTTTGGAACAACTGTTAGACTAATAAGCGCGTCCAATAAATCTATGTTCGAACAGTTGGCATGTTACTTGACATATTAAGTTCGTATGATAGACCACAATACACTCCTCTAATCGCGTAATATGTCGAAACGTCAAAAATTTTTCACAAAATTGCATTTATCTGTGACTTTAATTATAATCTTGAAATTATATATTTATTTATAATATATATATATATATAAATTATGTTTATTTTTGCTTTAGGATAATAAAATTATTAATTATTTTATATATACTGAAATAGTAGTTGGATAAAACCGAAACCCAGATAAAAGATTTTTAACTTTTACTCGGATTCGAATCCATTCTCTCGAATTAATATTACTCTGACATTTTGACATTTATATATTTAGCAATTGTTTATTAATATTGGCGCCAACCTTCAAAAATTGACATTTAAACTTAAATACAAGTTGCCAAATGTCAAAATATTCATATTCCATTTTATACAAACATTTTTTTGTTATGGTGTGTATTTTTTTGTCAATTAATGTCCATTGACTCAGTGCCTGCAGTTGTCAAATGTCAGTTAACAAATGCTCCTACCCATTTTTATTTTAAATTTGACATTTAATTTTATTTTATAATAAAAGCCTAATTAAAATTTTCTATATTTGCAAACTCTATATAAAAATATTTAACTACAACAAATTTAATTTGCAAACTCTATATAAAAATATTTAACTACAACAACAACATCGACAACAACAATAAATAAAACTCATCATATCCACATAAAAAAGTTAATTAAAAAATCTGCAAAAATTAAATTTTTATTTAATTACTCATTTATAAACATTAAAATGCTAATAAAAAAACAACAACAACAAAAAAAATGTAAAAAAATCAGAATATGTCAAACACTACGTACAAAAGATTTCTACCACAAAAACATTCCATATTCACCACAAATTTAAACAATTAAAAAAAAAAAAATATTGAGTTTAAAGTAAAAGTAGGAAATTGGAACTAAATAAAAAAAAAATTTTTGGCATTTTTAACATGTTTTTGAAAAAAAAAACTAAATCTAAAGTTGGTTTCATTTAATTTAATTTTTTTTTTTTAATATTTTCATTATTTTTATTAAAAACATGTGAAAAAATTCAATTTAGAATTTGAGTTTTGCGGTTTTATGTGCGTGATCAAAATGTTAAAATTGAAAATTAAAAAAAAAACAAAAAAAAAAAGCAATTTAAAGAATAAACACATTTTTTAAATTTTTAAGTGCTTTACAATCTTAATTCACTGATTTTAAACACGTTCTCAAAAAAAAAAAAAAAAAACAAGAAGTGGAGAAACTTTTATGACAACTTTTTCTTTAACTATTTTTCATTTTTTTTTTTTTTTAAATCACGCTGGGTAAGGGTTTTCTTATTCTACAGATGTATGACTATGCGTTAAAAGGGTATAATAAATTTGCCATCGCCATTTGTGACGCAGATTAGAAGGGGGGAGTAGATATAGACTCAAAAGTATGGATTGGATCAGGATCGAAAAGTAAATTGATCTAGCTATGTAAGTCAGTCAGTCCCTCTGTCCATCTGTCTTTCCGCACGATAACTCAAAAAATAAAGGAGCTAGTCATCGCTATTGAAATCCAGCTAGTTTTCTCCATGGGTTCCAGCAGCTGCCTTTCAGCTTCTTTTGTGATATGAAAATAACTTTATAACTGTTAAAGCTTGATTTCTGAAATTTTACCAAAAGGAGTTTAGTTTTATGGCCAAAGTTTGTGCAATATTTAGTTGGGGTAGGGCCTTCGAACCCACGAGTAGTTGTCATACAACTTCTTCTTTTATATAATCATTATTCTATACCTAATAAAGCTGGATTTAAAATTTTATCAATAGGGGTTAACTTTAATCGCCAATGTTTGAATATATGGTAGCAACGTCCGGTGTAGTAGAAGAGGTTCGAAGGGCTGCCCTTGAACTTATATTTCCATTTGTACATAACGGAAGAAAATTTTGTGAAAATATATACAATTGGCATTGTATTTTTCAATGTCTATATTTCGGTCATACGATTATCCTAGAGTTGACACAGTCTACTCTACTGCCCTCTTACACTCTTTATCGTTTTAATAAGAATTTAAGAAAAATATGATTTATGACTAAATGGTATGTACAATACAATTTAGTCAAAATATCTAACCTGTTCTACCACACAAACTAAATCTCAAGGTTAATTGCAGTTTAAAAAAATAAAACAATTTTCACTTTTTATTTTATTAATAAAAATTAAAACAAAAAAATTAAAAAAAAAAAACACAGGAAACAATTAAAATTTGAAAACGTTTTCATTTAATAAAAATAAAAAAAAAAAATTAAATTTTAATAGTTAATTATTTTATTTAGGTGAGAAATAAAAGTAATCACCACAGGTACCACAGGTAATATACATGTAGATATGAAGTTTTAAAGTATTTCAAGTGATCATAAAAATTATTACAAATAAAAAAAAGTTTTGAACCATAGTTTGAAACTATGAGTTTGAACTACTTGTATATTATAAGAACAATGACTTTATATTTAATTTTTAGCGAATTACGCGAATTACCACTTTTTTTTTTTAAATTAATTAATTAAATCTAAAATAAAAAAAAAGTTGTTGATTTTTTTAATTAAAAGTAGTTTTTTTTTAGTATAAAGAAAGTTATATTAGGTAGGTACTTTTGATTTCATTAAAATTAAAAAAATATATTTTTTATTACTAAAAATGGTTAAATTGAGGTTCGTGACATTTAAGATGAGATTGAAAAAAAAAAAAAAAATATTCCATAAATGGAAATCAAATTTTTTTAATGAATTCATAAGAAAATCTAAAGAATTATTTTAGAAGAATATAATTTCTCATCATTTAAATTGTGAAAAATCGGAAATCGTCTGTATTTAAATCAAAATACTCATTAGATATGAGAAATTAAAATTGAATAATCCATTGATTGCTTATTGTTCTTATATATTATAATCTATATGCATATTATATTCTTTTATATTATATATATGTATAATCCTTCAACCTTTAGAACATACATATATGATAAATTACTATAGATACTGCAATTTTATCTAAAAGATATTCTAAAAAAAAAAAACAGATTTACTTGTTGGATGATATCACGATCTTTTTAAGACATTCGATTAAAAACTCCTAATCAAGTAGCAATTAGGATTTTATTTCCCAATCTTATATCAATTTAAATTATAATAATGTTTTTGTTTTTTGTTCTCATATGTATTTTGAATTTTCTAATTCTAATTTTCTTTAGTTTCCTTTTGGAAAATTAAATTTGTACTTTTTGTTTTTTGTTAGGGAAGTTTTCAAACTTTAAAACTTGTAATCAATTCTAAGAAAATTAAATGTTTTCAATTTTTAAATTTAAAAGTTTTACTTTTTCCACAATTTCTTTAAAAAGAATTTTTTTTTATTTAAATATAAAACACATTTTTTTAGCACATTTTCAAAAAAACTAATTGAATTTTAGTATAGTCTGTAAGTTTTACACTGTCTATCTGTCTGTCTCTCTGTCTGAGTGTTCAAATGTGTGTCTGTCTCCCAGTTAAAGTGTCCGAGTGCTTATAAAACTTTTACACCACTCTAAATATAGTAATCAAATCTAAGTTTCCATGGTTACAAAGAAAACAGTATATTTCTAGATCAACTTTAATCCGTAGCTCCACCCATTAAGAATCTACAAAAGTTCGTTCTCCAAAGTTCGGAAAAGCCTTATTTTTTCAAAATTTTTATAACAAAAGTTTTGGTAGATTTGTCTTCAGTTCGAAACGCCAAACCAAGCTACTTTATGAAAATATGTAAAAGAAATATATAGGGTTGCCATAGCATTCTTTAATTTACCGTTATGGGAAAGTCAATTTTTGCAAAATCGATTATCGATCTCTTATATGGATTTGACATGTAATCAGTTTAAGTTAGAAACTTCAAATTTTGAGAAGACTTAGATTTTTAGAACTAAGAATGAAATAGGAGCTATATAAGGCGTTTAAAACTGAAAATTCGTTATTTTAAAATACTTATATATATATACGTTATTTTAATACCAATCAAACTTTTTATTAAAAATCAAACATTCTATTAACCAAGTGTTAATAGTACTTGTTAATTAAAATGGGGTTTCTTCAGGAGTGTCTATTTTTTTTTTTTGAGTGATCTTTTATTTTTAAGACTCCGAAATTAAGAAATTCTAGTGTAACTTTGGAATTGTACTTTTTTTAAACCCTTGATTCTTTCGCCATACTTCTTTAAAATTTATTTTATTTTAAAAAAAAAATTTAAAAGGGATTTCAATCTATAACCAATCAACTTTATAAAATATATATATTTTTATTTTAAACGATTTAAAATGGTTTTATATATAACATTTAATTTTCAAGTAAATAAAAGCATGTAATTACCAATAAAATAAATGTTATTTTTTGTTTAAATTGCCAGAAAAAACAAATTAGAATAAAAAAAACATCAACTGTTGGGATAAGTGTAGTATGTATGTATATATTAAACAACTTTGTTTAGGTTTTTTTGAAGAATAAAAAGCGAGAATTCTACAAAAGGAAGTAAGTAAATTTTTTTGAAAAATTTTCCAAAGAAATCTAGGAATTGTTAGTTAGAGACTTTTAGAATAAATTCTAAAAAAAATAAGACAAAAAACTAAAATTACAAAAAAGGGTTATTTACATATATGATAAAATCACGATTCTTGTAAAACATATCTACCATCGTATATATTTAATATATAACTTAATATAAGAAAAAAAATAAAATCGATTTAAATATATATCTTCTTGATATTATTACTATGGAATTTCTGATGTAGTTTTTTTTTTTGCGATTTTTGGAAAAGTGCGATTTTATATCCATTTCACCTTATATGGGTTTTGTGGGATACTTGCAAAAAAATAAAACAAATTCACTTTTTTTTTTATTCCCATAATGTTATAGTATATTGGTTTTGTGTTCTAAACATTTAGTTAAATTTAAAAATTTTTTTTTTGGTATAATTTTATTTCGATTTTAAATCAATTTTTTTTTACCAATAACACATAGTATATAATATATAAGATAACACATTACTTAAGAAAGAGAAAATTACAATTAATATTGGGTAATTGTTTTATTTTAAAAACTGTTTGCAAAATAAAGATTTACTGCAAGTCTAAGTTTTTTTTAAAGACCTTTGATAAATTTTGGCTATACAATCTAATTAAAATTGAAACTCTGAAGGTAGAGGCTAATGCTTTAAATTTAATTCAGTCAAAGAAGAACTCTTTTATCTATCAATAATTTTATATTTTAATCTTCTAAATAATTCATAACCAAATTTAAAAATTTAAATCTTTATAACTATAACAGCAATTTTTGAAAAAGTATCTTAAGATATTTTATTTTGAGGTAGCAGTTAAACATCACCTTTTAATTGATTTAATATATATTAAGGATTCACTGATTCCATGTATACATCCATATGTCCATGTATACATTTTAATAAAGTCGGAGAAGGGAGTAAAGCTGTACTGTGTCAACTCTTCCTAAAATACGAAAAACCTTCAAAAGGTATCTGAAAAACTAAACACCCTGGTAGCTACCTAAAACATGCTCCCCCATTAGCCAGAGAAACGGGATAAGCATCCAACATGCTTTCGCATTATAATGGCTGAAATGTGGAGACGTTATGTCAAACATCAGTTGAATGGAAAATCTTGAAGGAATAAGTTGACATCTTCTTGAGTTTCTCTAAATAAGTAGTATTAGGAAACACATAAGTTAATATAAAATTAAGTAAGTTAATATAAATTAATAATATAATAATGTGTTCCATAATTTGGAGGTGCGATTTATAAAAGAGGCCCCATATTTCAGAGAGTTCCTATATAATCTATATAAAAGAAGAAGTAACTGAAGGCCGTTATTTGAATCTCATGAAGTAAACAAACTTAATTTTTTACAAACTTTAGTCACAAATCTTAAACACTTCTGACCAAGTTTTAGAATCATAGCTTACATAAACTCTGAGCTATGTTTCAAAATACTGGTATACAAATACTCTTGCACAACTGTTAGATGATGCACATGTTGTATAAACACCTAATATAACAGTATTTTAAAATAGTTATTATAAATTTCTATGATTGTGCAAACCCATGTCATTAATATTGACAACATGCATATCAATTATGTAAAAACTCTATTTTATTAAGAGAGATTCAAAAAAAAAAAAATAATTAAATAAATTTAACTGGAAAAAAAATTGCAAAAACTAAAAAAAATATTTTATAAGAATTGAAATGTTCTTCATTTTTATTAATGCCCTTAAGAGATTAACTATGACTTTTGCTACCATATTAATATCACATAACATTAATGTATACTTAAGTTTTTTTTTTTTTTTATATCTTCATTTTTATCTATAGGTATATAATAATATACCTTTACATAATATAAAAATTCATTAATACCATTTTTTATCTATACAGATTTTCTACATTTAAAAAAATAAAAAAAAAAAAATTATTATAAAGATGTTTATATAAATTTATAGAGTAAACTATGGCATATCAATTTACATCGTGCAGTTCTTGATTACATTTTGATTCATTCACCTTTTAGAAAAATAACTAATTTATTTAACCCGGCCTGCCTTTCAGCTTATAACTTGGGAAGATCGTTTTGTTTTTTTTTTTAAGCTTGATACATTGTTGTTATAATAATAACGATTTATTAAAAAAAAAAATACAAAATTGATTCTTTAGTTCTCTGTTATTATAGCAACACATTAAAGTGTTTTTTTTTTTTTTTAATAATCTGAAGGGATAATAAATTTAATTTTAAGCACTCAGTTTTATAGAACATACAATTATTATAATAACATTACATATTTTTTAAACCTCTCTGTTAGAAGGAGCTTATATAGTTATTCTAATTGATTTCATGATTCTATATTTTTGAATTTAAATTTAATTTAATTTAATTTAATTTAGAAAAAAATACAAAAAACAAGAAATAAGAGTAGGAAAATCTTTTCACGAATTTATATTAAGAAAACATATCAATTAAACGTTTATTTTTAAATATAAATGTATGTACATATTACATAGTTGAAAATTGTTATTATTTTTTAATAGATTTAACAAAGTAACATGTTAATAACTGATATTATATAAGTAGATTTTATTATCTAAGATGAAATAAAGATCAGTTAACATCTAGTTATTTTTTTTTTAATTTTGTATTAAAATACTAATTTATCTCAAGATTGTAAAGTATCTCAAAATAAAAAGTTATTGATTAAAACTGTTTGGGTGGAGAAGTGTATAATTACTGTACAGTAAGGTAATTCGAATGTGATATACATGTGATCTGGTTAGTATATAAAAAAATTTTTCAATTATAATAGAATACACTTTACGATCGAAATTTCAGAACTTTAAAATAATCAAGTTCTCTATGGAGTCTTTTGTTTTTCCACTTAGAAGTAATTTTTTAATTAGCTTAGAGCAACACTATATTGGTCTGTTAGTAATTCTTACCTATTTCACGGGCTTTTTGTTAGGTTCTGGGGTACTTATGTTTTTATAGTATAGAGTATAGTTCTATTACAATACTATGCGCCTATTCAAGTTCCCAATATTCTAATTGTAGTTCCTGTTGTGTCACTAATACCCTAGTTATATTAAATACGTAGTTATATTAAATCAATCATAAAATATTAATGCTTCTAATATCAGCTATTGACTAGCATCTAAATTTGAATTGTAAAATCTAATAAATTATACTGTTTTAATTTACTAACTAATAAACTTGATACACCAAAATTATAATATAGAAATGAAAATTATTTTATATTCGAAAGCGTAAAACTTTTCTTTTTCTTTAAGTATATTTAAAATTCAAAGAATAATATCTATTATCCATATTCTAAAACAAATTTAAAATTTATTATGCTAATGTTCAATACAAAAACTATATGCTAATATAATAATACAAAAAAAAAATATGCCAACGATTTTTTTCCAAGTACATATATATAAAACATAGTAACAAAAATTCATTAGAAATTATAAATCGATTCATAAAATAGACATTTTAAATATTTTTATGGTTTTTAAAAAAGAAAATTATTTAAAATTGTCACACATATCGCACAAAATTAATATTTTTTATCGATTTTTATGGTATTTTAATATATTGTTTTTTTTTTTACAAAACATTAATTTTATGACTAATATATAAATTTCCCACTTTTTATTTTTAATATTGGTTTTTTCTTCTGTAACCACATTTATACCAGATTCCATCCGTTCTGTTTTTTTTCAGGAAATTCTTTTCCAGTTTTTTTTATTTTCTTGTCTTCTTTTTGCATATTTTTGTACACATCTTGTTTTTTGTTTTTTTTTTAATTCTTTTAAAGTTATGTTTTGGTCCATGTATTATACAGTTTCCCTATCTCTTGTATATGCAATTTTTAACTCAAAACATTGTAAGAAAAAATTAAAAAAACAAAACAAAATACATTCGAATAATCAGATATAACTAAGTAATGCAAACGAACAACTTTCCCCAATTAGTCTTCGTAAAAAAAAAACAAAAAAACCACAAGGAACAATTTTGTCTTTCAGATGATTGTAAAAACCAAAATAATAAAAAAAAAAAAAACCAAATTACAGTAAAAAATTGTACTTTGGAATTTTTCTGTTTCTTATCACTTTTAATAAATCAAATTCAATCAGATGAGAAGAGGTACTAGTTCTTAAAATCTGTTCAAAATAAATGATCACATATGAACAAAAAATTTGCATAAGAACTAGTTAACAGAAAAATCACTAACCCCAAAAATAAATTTTTTAAGGATTAGAATCATTTTGTTGAATTTTGTGTTTTTGTTTGTTTTCTTTTTAACAAATTTTTGTTTTAGAACTGATAGTGCTCTAAAAAAATAAGAAACAAATAAAAAGACACGAAAAGTTTTACTCTAAAAATTACAATGGATATACATGCTATAGGATGACATTTGCATTGGATATTAACTAGTTTGCAGAATAGAAAATAGATAGATTATAGTCAGTATCCCAGATGTTGTTCAAAAAATGTAAGTCTAGATGCATTTTTAAGAAATTTGAGCCTAAATATTGATTATCTAATAAAACAGCATTTTATTTTTTAAAAAATCAATTCAATGGAATTTTAAAATTTGCAGTATCTCCAACTTTTATAAGGAGTCATTGACAAGCAACTAAGATATCATTTATATTAAAATCTTAAGTTAGAATGACAATCAAATTTTTAAAAAACTTTTAAAGGCTTAAAAAATTATTCAAGAAAAAAACGAAACAGCAGTAAAAACAAAAATATTTTTCTTTTTAATTTTGAATCACTCATCATGAATGATCATTTTTTTTACACACAAATTTTTGCACTTTTTTATTATATGACACACGCAATTTTTTATTCCTATATAAAGTAAATTCTTTGGGTTATTGATTGTTAAAATAATTTGAGTGAAATCTGACATTGTTTTATCATTTGTTGTTCTTTTGCTTTCAATTAAATAAATATATGTGTTACGAAAGTTATGAAACAATTTGAATAACTCTAATGATCAATATAGGAATTATTGGACAGAAACCAAAAAAAAAAAAAAAAAATACAAAAAATGAAATAAAAAATAAGAAGAAACCAAAAAATTAATTCAATTGCGGTTAGTGTCACTTCTGGTCGTGCTAAATTTTTTTCCAAAAAAAAACAATAAAAATAAAAAAATACTAGGTACATTTATTTCATTTTCATTTGCTAATATATTGTTATTCGTTATATATATTTTACATTTTTAACAAATGAAAAAATGAAAGACTTAAGCGAGAAACTTTGTCATTTTTTTCTGTAACTTATTGTTATCATTACTAAGGTATTTATTGTATTTTTTTTTTCTTACTGCGCTAGTTTAAATGTTTGTTGTTTAAGTACATAAAATTTGTTGTTGTTTTTTTTTTTTTTGCGCTCATATATATATTGTTGTCGCGTTGTTCTTAAATCTTAACTTGACTTCTTTTCATTAAAATAAAAATGAAAAAAAATGAGAACTATATGTAAAAACAAAATACCTAAGTAATATAGGACACAAATTGATCACGTTTTATTCATTTGTGGCTCACTTAAAGAAAAAAAAAAACTTAAAAATAAAACGACAATAAAATTTAAAATTAAAAAAAAATTTATATATGATGAGCTATTAGACCATATATATTTACAAAGTAGTGTGCTAACTAAATTTCATGTTTAAAAAAACGAATCTTTGTCATTCGTTAATTTTTTTTTTTGTATAATATTACAACTTATAAAGTAGTTCTCAGGTTTTAGCGTTGATTTAATTTTTAATTTTTTTTTTTTATTATATTTTTATTTAATACATTTAAAAAAAAAACTCTTAAACATATAAGCTGCTGTTGCTGCCATTATGGTGTTATATTAAGTATATTTTTTTTAAATTATTTTTATTCAAGGTTTTTTAATTTTATGAAAATAAAAAATGCAATATGAAAGCAGAAGATAAGGGTCTAATTTAATAAATAGGATTAAATGAATTAATATATTATTGTATATATATATATATATTTATATTTATGCATATGCATAGAAAATCGAAAATTGGTACAATTTAAAATATTATATGTATGATTAAAGAGAGTAGTGCATGCATGTTTTTTATTATATATTTGTTTTTATTATTATTTTTATATTATTTTGAATTTCAGTGTTTGAAAATGTGCATTAAAATGTGCAGATTATAATATATGGAAACGCCATCACTAAGTTAAACTACAAAATTTAGGTATAAAAATTTTCTATTACCTACATATATTATATAGGCTATATTTTATTAGGATCTGGATATGGATATGGAATTGAAAGTGCGCTAAAATATTCTGAAGCACGACATTCCAATTAGATTTGATTTTAAGACCACATATTTTTAAAAAAAAAATTTTTTGTATGTAATTTTTTTTGGATTTTTTTATTTCTTTTTCCTTTTTTGTTTTTTTGGTAAGAATAATGATGGTCTATGTTATGTTATGTTATGTTATGTTACGATAACTGTTTACATAAAGTTACAATGCAAAGTGGCCGTTGGTCTAGATTTATTTTGGGGAGAGGAAAGGAAAAAAAAATCGTGCAAATTTTTTTATTTTAAATAAATTAAAGAAATAAGAATTTATGTGGGCACTATTTGTAGCCACTGAAGGCATATGCAATATTATGAACTCTGAAGTTCCTCTGAACAAAATAAACAAAATTATTTGACGCATAATTAAATTGAAGTGATTTTAATTGCGAAAATTTTTAAAAAATAAATTGAACTTTAAGCATCATGGTTTGGATTTTGTTTAATTTGAATCAGTTTTTCACAACAAAAAAAAAGCCAAAACTAATGTTGTACATATGGGAAATATGTGGTTCTCATGAACTAAGAAAACAATTGAAGATTCAAATAATATGTACACAATATGGAAGTATTAAAAGAAAAAAAGATGTTTTATTGTCTTCATTCAAAATCGTGACATTGAAACAAAAGTAAAAATTATATATGTATATATACATATATATAAATTGAATATTTTAATGAATGTTTATTTAAAATAATGTACAAAAAATAAAATTAGAATAGAAAAAGTAGGAATGAATTTGATATTTTAATGAGCATGAAATGTATAATTAAAGGTATAATTAATGAACAAGCTACAGCCTTTTAAATTATAAATATTTCATATTTTGTGAGAAATTATCTGGAAATATTAAACTATTAGATATATTTAAAATTGTGTTAAATGAGTAATTACTAAGAGTATTGAATGTGAAAAATCAATCAAATTATTAATCATTATCCTAATAATGTTCAAATAAATACTTAACAATCGTAATTATCTTAAAATATAAAACTTGCTTGATTTTTCCGACATTGTAATTATAAATAACTATCATCCAAGTTAAATTAATTTTAAATTTAATAATAAACAATTTATAAGTTTGGTATAATTTAAGTCGAATAACTTAAATTCATTAAATGTCAAAGAATAACATACAATTAAGCATTTTCATGTAAAAGATACATTTTTATGTTAACTTTTTAAAATTAATTATATCTTAATTCTCAGATTTAATTAATTCTACTGAATTAATTTTATTAAGTTTTTTTTTTAGGTCGAAATTAAAATTAAAAATAAAAATTACTGTTATATCTTTTATTTAAAAAAAAAACCAAGAAGTATCTAACATCAATTTTTAACATTCAATAAATTTATTTTATATATACACACATACATTACTGTCAACATTTAATTAATTAAGTACACATATATATATATATATATATATATATATATATATATATATACCTATATATATAATTATTTCATTATAAATCAATTTATGTCAAATTTAGAAATCTCTTTTCGAAGGATCTATTGCATATTGGTTAAGTTTGTCTTTGCTAAAAACAAAAGTATCTATAAGTTACTAAAAAAAGTATCTATAAGTTTTAATATCAATTTTTCTGTTTGCCTTTTTTTCTGTAAATAACTAAACCATATTTTAAAACTATCACAGTTATATACACAATTCTACTAGTTCAAAAAAAATATAGCTCCAACGTTTTAAATTCTTAATAAAACTCTATATATGTCCAAACTAATTAAATATTTATATTGTACTTAATAAAAATAAAATATATTATGTAAAATTAATTACTATTTACTATATTTGTAATTTATAATTAATTATTTATATATATATATATACCTATTAAGTTTGATTTTTTTAACACGATCTTAATAATATGTTTCTAATATAATTGTATGTAATTGTATAGTAAATATATCTATAAAGTCCAATCGCGTATTCAATTAATATATTGCTAGTATTTAATGCGTCAATTTCTTAATACTTATATGTATATAAATTTAATAATATATATATACTTAAACCTTAAGTCAATAAAAGAACTAGTTAGACAATAATAATAGGAAAAAAAAAAAAATCAAAAAAAAATCAGTAGTAATAATGATAATTAGTCACATACAAGTATATATTAATGTTAGTAATTATTATATTTTATTAAAAGGTATGTTCTTCCTGTTCGACTATTTTAAGAGAATTTTTCATAAAGAAATTTTTATCAATATCAGACATATCTAATTTTTTTTTCTATTTCAATTGATGACATTTAATATCTTAAGATACAAACTATATAGAGACACAATAAAAATTAAAAATTAAAAAAAAAAATTAAATAGAAATTATATAAAGAATTTTATTTCAAGTTCAAGAGTTATATTGTTGTCGCTAGGTATTATTATTAAATTTGTCGGACTATTTTTCTTACAAAATCAATCATTCATTTTAATTTTATTTTTTTTAACAACATTTTCTTTAATAATTAAAAAAAAAATAAATAAAACTTTAAAAAATTCCAACTTTAAAGAATTTAAAAAAAAAAAATTAAAAAAAACATTGTATATAATAATATAAAAGAAATTAAAAAATTTCAAATGCAATATAATATAAAATTTATATATAATATATATATATATATATATATATATATATATATACATATATATATACTAGAGAAATTAGATGTAGCGTAAAAAAAGACTTACAAATTAAAAAAAATCACACAAGACACGGTTTTAATTTTTTTTTTTGAAAGCTCAATACAAAATCAATAAAATGTATCTATAGATACATTATTTGATGAGAAACGATTTCAAAAATTCTATTATATATTTAAAAAAAAAAGACAGTAGATATAAAACGAAGGGTTACAACAAATTAACAAATATCCATGATATCTAAAAACTATAGAATTAAAAAAAATACAAACTAAAATCAAAATAAGAAGAGTTCTAACAAATAACTGACAACCACAAAAAAAGAAGGAATAGCTAATAAATTAAAGAATGAGTTAAGTATAACCAAAAACAGAATATCTTAAAAAAAAAACAAAAATCAAAACATAATTTTTCAATTTACTATTTAGAAAAATTTCATCTATATGGAAAAGTGTCATTCAAACAACTTTTTCATTCATAGATACTTTAACATTACAAATAAAATATAAGAAAGCAAAATTAAAAGGAGATAAAATATGTGAAAACTAATGCATGTGTATCCAAGATCGGTTTAATTCAAAGATTATTTATTTTTTCCATTATATTTTGGGAAAATCTTGTAGTAACAACCCTGATATATTGAATGAAATCCATATTAAGTTTGATACTTAAATTCATTAATTTATCTGAACTATATTTATTTAGTCATTATTGGGCTTGTAAGAGTTGAAAAGTGCCTGGAAAAGAGATATAATAGTTTTCAAGCTAATCATCAATTTCAGTATACCGTACCCGATAGTATATTTAAAACAATGTTTTTAATTATTTAATAATTGATGGTAAATGGGGTTAAATATTGTTTAATAAGTACGGTATAGGTACTAAAGTACTTATTGACTTTGCCCCATTCGATAGAGTCTATTTAGAACTAACATATTTAAGCAACTTTAGAACTACAAAAATGCTTCAATAACTAATTATTATCTAATATAAGTTCATAATGAAACTACTCTGTACTATAGATTTTGGAAAATCATATTTTTCAAATCTTAGAAC
>CAUJBZ010000403.1:0-15063 GCA_963082915.1 Dolichopus griseipennis | reverse complement strand
ATGAAACCACTCAGAGCCTAACTGGTGTATAGGCCAACCAAAACCAATAAGGATATTAACTTGAAATTTATATAGAAGCTTTAAATTTCGTATAAAGGTGTTTAAATATTTACTATATCCTTTGCGTCCCCCAAACATTGGACTCAATTGGAGTAGTTGTTCAGGTTCCTCTCTTAGATCTCCCAATGTTTGAAAGCTTGAAAAATTTTAAATTTGATACAAGAGTATTCGGTTTTGGAAAACTAAAAACGTAATGAAAAACGTTCCCAACATTAGAGATTAGTTGGAGTGGTGGTTCAGCAAGCGGTAGATTTAACCAGCACATCTTCGAAACCAGAGTGTTCTGCTTTATTTGCGTTAATATTTAATACTTTCATATGTTTATAAGGCTAAGGTAGTTAAATTTTATTATAAAACATTTTATATATTAAATTTTATAAATAAAGAACTAAAATATTTTTAATAAACGACTAAATTTTATATTCTTTTTAATTTTCATTATATCAGATATTTATTTGAATTATTTTCAGAAAAATTTTATTAAGATAAAAATATATACATGTCTGATGTACGTAGTGTTCAAAAAGATTTATTATACTTGTATGACTAATAGGTTACAGGATTTAATATATTTGTCTTTACGTTTGTGACGCGAGAAGGAGAGGGTGTAGATATAGAATCAAGGGTATGGAGCGGATCAAAATCGAAAAATAAATCGATTTAGCTATGTATGTCCGTCCATCCGTTTGCCAAAAGTAGTTTAGTTTTATGGCCAAAGTTTCTGAAAAATTTGGTTGGTGTACTGTACTGGGTTCAAGTAGTTGTCATACAACTTCGTATTTCACATGAGCATTACTTTATACATAATAAAGCTAAATGTTTGAAATTCTTCCTCGTTTTTCCCTACTGTTCCAACAACTAGAATTTTTCATTTTAGCAATTCAACAGCCAATTCGTGGGCCATCAAACAAATTACCCAATGTGACGTTGATGAAGGTCTTTAATTAGGTCAATATCAACTCGCATTTCTTGATTTATTTCAGGACGACAATTTCTTTCTTTAATTGAAAAATAAGAATAATGATTCGATAACAAAATAAATTTTATAGAAGGATTATATCAGTGAATACTTGAAGACGACATTCATAGTTCGTCGGCTGAGTGCTCTTTTGCCCCATACGCCACGAAGGTCAAACTGAGAAAATTGAAAAAGAAAGTTTGGAATAATATAGAAAAAAATCTACATTAACGATTTTGCTCAAAATTTGCAGGTAGTATGTTTGTACAATTCTGTAACTGTATACAAAATTTCAAAAGTTTTTCCTCAACGGTTCGCCCCAAAATACACTTTTTATGAAACAACTCCCAGTTGCCATTTTGACCCACTTCATACAAGGTATTTATTATTCAATAGAGTATATGCACGTGGAGCAAAAATTTTTCAAATGGGGCAAAAGAGCACGCATTATGTAGTAAGTAAATTTTTACTTTTTAATATTGTAGAGGAAGCAAAAAAGGAAAACTATGCTTTCGTTAACGATGGTCAGTAACAAATTCATCATGGTTTATAATTTTAAAATATAATATATTTGCCAATATTAATTACAAAACTCCAAATTTAAAATTTTTTCGTTTTTTTATTTATCTTAATATTATTTTAAACTCAAACAAAAATTAATTAAAAGTAAAAAACAAAAAAAAATAAATAGCCTTCTTCTAGCTTTAATGTTTTAAATTTATGAAATTGTTTGAAATTTTAAATTTCAAAAATTATTAATTAAAAAATAGTTTCAACAATATTATAATTATAAAAATTTCAACAATATTATAGCTATAAAAATATAATAAACATGGATTTTAAATCTTAATATTTTATTACATTATATTTTCAAGCACTTTAAGTTTCACATTTTGTACTTTCATAATAATATCTATACGTAAAAAAACAAAAATTTATTAAACTAAAATCAGCCTTCTTCTAGATCCTTTATTAAATTGAGTATGAAATCCATAACTTTAAATTTTAAATTTCCTTTCAAAATTATATTAATTTAATATTTTTGCTAAACACTACTAATTTTTATTAAAACTAAAAACAAAAATAAACAGCCTTCAGTTTCAAATAATATTATTCTTAAATTAAGCATTAAATCCATAATTTCAATTTTTAAGTTTCTTTAAATTAAAATTAAATTTAAATTAAGAGTTTGCTAATAATAAAGTTTCGTTATATTAATATTTGAATGACTTGATAATATTATCACGAAATGTTATTATGATTAAATAATATGTTTTCATTAATTGTTTTGTATGATTAAATAATAATATAAATAAAAAATGTTGCGAGAAGTAGATGAAATAAATAAAAATTCATATTAGCATTTAAACTATAAAAAAATGTTTTTATGAACGAGTTTTTCTAATTCACTGTTAAATATAATTATTTAATTAAATAAATCAAATTATATAAATTTTTAATTTAAATTAAAATTAATTGTAGTGGGCTTTTTAAATTAAATTAAAATTTAATAATTATTTTTATACGAATTCAATATAAAACGTCATACTTTAAAGAAATACGTTTGAAATGACGTTGAAATAGTTCCAAAATTGGTCTGCAGTTTTAATTTAAATTTAATATTGCTGTAAAATACTGTTGATCTATCTGTGGTAAATATGGGATCAAAGATTTCAAATCATTTTTTTTTTCTCCAGAAATAATAGATTTTTGAGACAAAACTGGAGGAGGTTTTCTCAAAATGTTAATTAATGTCGTAGGTAAATTTGATTTTGATTTTAAATTTACTGTTTTAAAATTTATTTCAGAAAAAGAATTTTTAAATTGGATTGAAAAAGGATTACTCTTTTCATATTTAATGCATTTTACTTTTGTAAATGGAAGATGAATGAAATTTAATTTAGATGAAATGGAGGATAATGACAAGAAATCTGATTCTTGCATTTGAAAAATTTTCAATTTAGTTTTAGATGTATTTACGTTTTTCAGTAATTTTAACAAATGTAGAGGGCTATGTATATCGAGTTTTTTTAAATACCTGTCTATTACAGAGTGAACTGCATCCACTTCTTGAATATTTGAATGACCAGGCTCGGAGTATTTTTGAACTATTTCAACAACACTAGACGAATTTTCTAAAAAGTATTTTATTCCAGCACTATTTATTTTATTTTTATTTTGTGGGACACAACTGTCGCTCCATAAAATTATTTTTTTTAGATTCGGATTGTCCTTCGAAATGTTATTTAATAGCTTTAATAAAGCACTAGCAATATCGTTGCCACTTCTACCACTGTGTCCTTCATGCCATATTGCACAATATGTGATTTTTTCTTTTTGCGGAATTATTGCCGTAGCAGTTAAATTAAATACATTCAATTTGCGCTTATAAAAAAATATTGAAGAATTTCCTTTAGGTAAACTGAACACATTCTGGAGGTCATAGCATACTATACACTGATTCGCATCGATATTTGAACGATCCAAATCTCGTTCTGCTTTCGACATATTTTTTTCCATGGTATGATTCTTATAATTATCACGGTCTTTTTCAGTTGGAGTTCGGTTATTTTTGAACAGGAAGCATTTATTGCACAAGTCTTTTTTTGGTTGTAAAAATGCCATATTGAACTCATAATTAAATATTTTGCGATACATATGTATTTTCAGCGGTTCTGATGTTTTTTCAACGTAATAATTGTACATTTTAGTTAAATTTAACTCAGGTGGTAAATATTTTTTGTCAGATGATGATCGGCAGTAATGTGAATCTATTACTGGAAACGACTTAATGTGGTCGCGAATTTCTTCTAACTTTTCGACTGGAGTACTTTTTTTAACAAATTTCCCCTTTTTCCGAGTAGTAGGAGTTCCTATTGGATCACGTAGTTTATTAAAACAATAATACACTCTTTTCTTATCAATTGACAAAGTATTAAGAAAAAACTCTCGACAAACTCTACGAATTTCACCGTCAACTTCAAAATAAAATTTAAAAGAAAATTTTTTTATCTCTAACGAAGTTCGACTGCGTTTTATCAGCTCTCTTTTCACGAATTTCAAATAAAATTGATTTTTTCCTTCATCTGACAGAGACCAAAAACTATTAAAAATAGAAAGATGATTATTTTCACTGAAATACTTTGAACATAAATAAAAGCAAGTATCTTTGCAGCCTGGTTTCATTTTTTTCGGTGATTTTACATTTCCTCCACGATCAGTGTATTGTTTACCACTTTCACGTAATTTTTTTATAGTAGATCTATGCCATAATTCAGGGCGTTTTTGTCTCTTTCGTGTTTTAGTTGGTGTATTATTTCCTAAGTACATAAATTATAAATTAATTTTTATTTTTTTTAATTACATATTAAAAATTTAACCTGATGAAGGAACAAAATCTGATGGCATATCTCTTAGCGCTGAAGAAACGGATGGTAAATTTCGAGAAATAGTAGCTAATATAGGAAATTATTATATAAAATTTGATTACAGAAAAAATTCATAACAATTTACATTCAATATCGGAAACAACCTGCTCTTGTATAACATTTCTATCTGGTACATAATTTGGATCGCGCATTTCGTCACCAGCTTAAAAGTTCATGAAAATGGAATAAATATAATATATTATTTTTTAATAAATATAATTTATATTTACATGAAAAATCATCCATAGTGGTATAACTTAGATCACATTTTTCGACGGGAAATATATCTTTTTCCATTCTAAAAAATTATAGTTTTTAAACAAAAAATAAAGATACAAACCATAATTAGCTTACTCTAAAATATCCTCCGAAACAAATGGGACAGGTGAAGAATTTTCACTGGAGCTCAATTCAGACATTACATCAGTCATGCTAAAAAAAATACATTTCGTTAGGTATTACAAAAAATATGAAAAAAAATAAAATAGATTTACTTACTCAAAATATATACGATTTTTAAATTGAACTCTTATGCACATGCGCGCACATCTATTATCTCCGAAATTGAAAAAAATACTAACCGTGAACGATAAAGGAAATATATTTTGAACTTCATTTCTTATTTTCTAAGTTCAAGAATTGCGTTTTTTAATAGAAATTGCTTAATGATTAGCACACATTTTCCAAGCGCAATATTAAACATACTATAGATAACCATTTAATTTGGTTTATCTGTTCATTCATGCGTAAACTTGCATTATAGTTTTTTTATTTTTTCTTTGTTTCAATGTTTACATACTTATTTTATTTTTTTTATGGTTTGCTGTATTGCTATAAAAAGCATTCTTAAACTTTGTTGATTTTTAAACGATAAGAAATAAAATATCTTTAAATAAACAATGATTATAGTTTGTTTTTTTTAGACAGATAGACTTCGATCTTATGTTTGTATTTCACAAAAAAAACTTTTTTTTTTCAACTTAAATTGTACTTTCAGATATGCACTTTTTGTTTTGTATTATGATAATGACGTCAATAATAAGAAAACAAAAAAATTTTTTTTAAAACAAAACTAAATAAAAAATATAAAGTAACTTCAAAACAATAATTAAACTTTACAGCAAAATAATTCTTCCATTTTTTTATTATTTTTATGTAATTTTTTTTAAATAAATATAAAATTTGTATATAATTGCTATAATTTACTATTCCCATGGGGCAAAAATAATTTATGAAAAGTAAATTCTATTTTGATCCATAGATTCGGTACATGCACATGGGTCAAATAAGAAATTACAAAAAAAAAATTTTTTTTTCATATAAAATTTGACCCATAAGCAAAATTTTGGCGTTTGGGTCAAAAGAGCATTAACAATCTGGAAAAGTGCGGCGTATGTATCAAATTGGCAACTCTGTATATCAGTAACTAAAAGAGCTATCAGAAAACCGATTACACCAATCGAAAGATCTAGTGCCAAAACCTATATATCTAATCTTAGGTCAAAAAATCAAAAAGTGGCGTATGGGGCAAAAGAGCACACAGCCAACGAGTTATCTAATATATTTTCAATTGCATCTCTGTGCATCCGTCTGTCCGTCTAACCGTATTTTTACAAAAACTTTTACATCGTTTGAAAAAGAGAAAAGAATTTTAACCACGGGTAGGTTTGCAAAAAAATAATTTCATAGAAGCACCTTTTTGTGTAGTCCAAGCCGTTCCGGAGCTACAACCCCACAAAGTTGGAGAAAGCCCATTTTTTAAATTGTTGTAACAAGAGTTCTGTTAAGCGTATTTTCAATCTGAAAACGACACAAAATAGCTGGTTTTATAAACTTTAAAATTTTTAAACGGCAAATGCTCAGGATTGCCATAAAGTTCTAAAATTTACCATTATCCAAAAATCAATTTTTGCAAAATTTTTGGCCACTCAAATCTTCTAAGCGGTTCAAGCTAGGGTTTTGAAATTTTGGGAGAAATTAGATCCTCAGAAATTAGTAGGAGTCGAAGCTATAAGGGCTCGAAAATTCAAAATTTAGCTATTTTTTAACACCTGTAACTTGAATACCTGTTCAAATTTTTGTTTACAAATATAGCTGAGCTGAGTTGAAAACCAGATAAAATTATTTTTACTTTCACTGGGGCTCGAACCCGGGGCCTCGCATGAAAGGTCGGCACTCTAACCGCTGTGCCACACAGCCGATATATTTCAACATATGTTAAAGGTTTTTCTTAAATTTGAAAGGGTTTCTTTAAATTGAAGAAAATGTCTCTTAGTTTTGTTGTTTGATTTTTTTGGTGAAGGTTTGATAACTGGTGTTCAAAGATCGTAAATCTCGCTTTTCGGCATAGTGCAGGGACAGAAAATCTTCGCTATCTTCTCAGCTGTCATCAAAAATGTTATATAATATTAAGGCTGTGTCGGCATTTTCTCGTACCTTTCATCGAATATGTTGCAAATCAAACCTGTGTATGGGTTTATTTCTCACTATTTCATGACCTTGTCAAATACTTTATACATTATGCACCACAATCAAATGTTTGTAATTCTTTAACTTTAACCTTAAAACATATTTTCATCTATAAAATACCTTTTTATTTCTTTGACGCTTCTTTCAATATTTTCTCATCGAGCTGTTAGTGTTCTAATAAGCTCGAGTTGGGCATTACTTGCACCAGTTAGTTGTGCAATATATTTTTTAATTTATAAAATTTTGTTTTTTATTTTCGATTATTATTTCAATTTATTTTTTTTTATATGTTTCTTATTCTTTTTTTTTTGTCATTACTAATCTTTTATTAATTTATTTTTGTTTTGCTCAAGTTATAATTATACTGGTTTCAATTTGAGCTAAGGATTTACGTTTCCTTTGTTATTAAGAATGTTGAGTTTCCTCGTATGGTTGTTTTGAAAAAAATAATGTATGATTCTAGTTTAGCCCTCGCAAAGAACCTACTGCGGTACGACTAAGTATATTTCCTCTATATTCTGAATTTTTTTGCCATTCTTACAATAACTAAATTTCGATTTTGATTTTTCGACTACTACGTTTTTACGGGTATAGGTGCGTAAAATATTTCTGGATCTATCCCTGTAGAATTCCTAATATTTCTCCACGGTCCTTAATAAATTATAAAATTAGCTGATTTCACAATTTTACATTATAATGAAATTAATTATTTCCCGTGAGAAACAATTAAAGTTAAAAAATATTATTTAAATATTGTAATTTAATAAGTTTTAAATGAATTAAAATTTGTAAATTTTCTTAAACTTAAAATTATTAGAAATATAAATTTTCTGAACTTTTTTTGCAATTTTCGTTGCTTTGGAGCGCATTTTTAGTTCTTATATTAATTTCTGGAACTGTGTACAATTTCTATTACCATTGTTTGTTGACATTTGGACGTTTTGTGTCAATTAAATAATTTGATTGCGATATGTTAACCCGTTTCGAAACAAACCCCAAATGAATTTTTTTATTTTTATACCCTACACCTATAGAATAGGTAAAGGGGTATATTAACTTTGGTATGGTGTTTGTAACCACCTAAAGGAAGCGAGCTAGATATGGAAAAGTATATATATTTGTGATCAGCGTGACCGCCTTAGTCGATATAGCCATGTCCGTCCGTCCGTCCGTCCGTAGGCACGATAACTCAAAAAATAATGGAGCTATCTTGATGAAATTTTAACTGTAGGTTACTAGGACTGAAAGTACGGCGGGGATTGCATATGGGCGAAATCGGCCCATGGGTTCGGATTCTGCACCTTTTAATCGGTTTCAGGGCTAACGAACAAATATAAAAAATCACGATAACTCAACAACTAATGACGCTATCTTCATCAAATTTGTGCTGTAGGTTACTAGTAATGAAACTACTTCGGGAATTGCGTAAGGTCGGGATTGGACCATGGGTTCGGAACCTAGAACTTTTTGATCGAATTTAGGCCAAACGAGCATAATTCCGAAACCAATGAAGATAGAACCTCCAAATTTAGTATCAGGGTGTCCCTTCCTATTTCCTAAGTGTCTTGTGAATTTGGGTCCCATTGGAGTCGTGGGTCGGGGACCAGCCACACATTTCCGAAGACCTTAAAACATATATTTAAAATTAATAAAGATAACAACTTGAAAAAATGTAGAAGCTTCCAATTTGCCACAAGGGTGTTCTTTACTATCTCTTGCGTGTTCCCCTAATTTGGGATCAATTGGAGTGGTGGTTCTGTACCCCTCTCAGACCTCCCAAGTTTTAAAGGCTTATAATCGAAATTACTAAAAATAGTTACTTAAAATTAGGATAGACCGTTCAAATTGTGTACAAGGGTTAACTAGTACTATAAGTACAGCACGGACTATATAAGGGCGAAATCAGCCCAACGGTTCGGATTCCGGACCTTTTAATCGATGTCAGGGCTAAGGAACATATATAAAAAATCACGATAACTCAACAACTAATGAGGCTATCTTCATGAAATTTGTGCTGTAGGTTATTGGCAGCGAAACTACGGCGGTGATTACGTACGGTGAGGATTGGACAATGGGTTCGGAACTTAGAACTTTTTGATCGAATTTAGGCCAAACGAGCATAATTCCGAAACCAATGAAGATAGAACCTCCAAATTTGGTATCAGGGTGTCCCTTCCTATTTCGTAAGTGTCTTTGAAATTTGGGCCCCATTGGAGTAGTGGATCGGGGACCAGCCACTCAGTTCTTAGACCCTTAAAGCATATTTTCGAAATTAATAAAGATAGTAACTTGAAACAAATGTAGAAGCTTCCAATTTGCCACAAGGGTGTTCTTTACTATTTCTTGCGTGCCCCCCTAATTTGGGATCAATTGGAGTGGTGGTTCAGAACCTCTCTTAGACCCCCCAATGTGTAAAAGCTTATCATCGAAATTAATAAAACTAGTAACTTAAAATTAAGATAGAGCGTTCCAATTGTGTACAAGGGTTAACTAGTATTGAAAGTATGACGGGACTGCATATGGGCGAAATCGTACCATAATTTCGGGTCCTGGAACCCTTGAAAAGTTCAAGGACTAACAAACATATATCTTACAAACACCATAACTCAAAAAATAATGCCGGTATTTTGATGAAATTTAACAGTAGGTTACTAGTAATGAAAGTACCATGGGAATTGGTTGTGGTCGAGTTTAATTTCGAAGCCAAAGAATATATTTCCTATGTCCTATGTGTCTCCGAAATCTAGACTTAATTGTAGTGGTTCAGCTATGTTCAAAGGTACTTGCTGCATTTATGTAAAATTTATTTTTATATTTAAATGAATTATATGAAAAGGTGTAAATTTTTAATTGTATTTTAGAAATACATTTATTGCATATTTTGCGTTTATAAGCTTTTCTATTAGGTATATAAACTAACCATTATAAAATAATTGCAATTTTTAAAAATTTGGATTATTAAATATATTATGCTTTGATTATCTTTTTATCACAAAATTTAATAATTAAAATTTTTTCATTTTGTAATTGAATTGGAATAAATATATTTTCATTTATTTCAAGTTTGTTTGTTTTTTAATATTTTTAAATAGATAAATTAGTAAGAATTTGTAGTATTTTTTAATAGATAGGGTAATTAGAAAATGTTTTTAGTATTATACAGTTAATTTAGTTAGCTATGTCTTACGATCAAATTAATAACAGCTTCTATGGTGTTAAAATGACTTATGGATATGTCCTTAAATTTGAACCAAATAGGTGTAGGGTATTTCTAAGTCGGTTGCACCGACTGACTGTTTCTTTACTTGTTTTTTTTTTATCTTACTCAAATTGGTTGACAAATTGAATTGAACATTTATACAAGTGTTACCCCATTTTATAAAATTTCACTTCGTTAATTTGTTTTCAATATATCCCGTTAGATCACGATGCCTAATGACTTTTTATACCCGTGCATACATATATGATATCGGGTATATTAAATTGCTCCTCCGTTTGTAACGCATCAATCTAGACGAGCTAGATATAGTGTCAAAGGTACATATCGGATACGTATCGAAAAGTAAATCGATCTAGCCATGTATCTCTGGCCGTCCATCCGCTCGTTTACCAGTACTATAACTCAAAAACTAATAGGGTTAGAGTTTTGGAATTTCGAAGTTTCAAAATGTTACCGCTTCATTTTCGGAGGGCTGCCATGCAAAGTTGTCAATTCGATAACTGTAAATTTATTGAAGCAAAGAGGTTAAAATTAAAATTGGGCAAGTAAAGTAATAGGACAAGTTGCTTGACAAAGTTGGACACCACTTGGAAAAATTTTTAGGGTGGATCAATTTTTTTTTTGTTTTTAAGCAAAAATTATGGGATAATGAATTCAAACTTTTTTTTTGTTTTTTTTTTCTTTTGTAATAGTATATGTAATAACATAAGGAAATAAATAACGGTTTATTTTATACATCATAGTGGGTATGTACGGTTATCTAAAGATTGACAAGGGCAACTATAATATTCCTCGTTTTTTAATTATTTTTCTCTTTTACATATTTATACCCGTATGACCATATAGTCATTATACCCGTATGACTATATAGTCAAAGGGTATAATAAATTTGCCATTACGTTTGTGACGCAGAGAAGGAGGGGAGGTAGATATAGACTCAAGTGTATGGATCGGATCAGAATCGAAAAATAAATCGATTTAGCTATGTATGTCCGTCCGTCTGTCCGTCCGTCTGTCCGTCTGTCCGTCCGTCTGTCCGTCCGTCCGCACGATAACTCAAAAACTAAAGGAGCTAGAATCTTGAAATTTTCGCAAATTCATTTTTTTGAAATAGCCGTCATCGCTATTTAAATCCAGCCATTTTGGTCCATGGGTTCGAGTAGCTGCCATACAACTCCTTCTTTTATATGAGTATTCCACTAAACTTAATAAAGTATGTTTGAAATGTTGCCAAAAGTAATTAACCGGATGATATAATGTATATGTTACGGTCATACGGGTATCCCAGAGTTGATACAGTCTACTCTACTACACTCTTCCTCGTTTTTTAATATAATAGTATAAGGAAATAAAGTAGCGGGCTTTGCTTTTTATTTAATTTGTATTTTTTGTTCTTTAAAAACAGATTTTAGTTTCAAAATGCAGTTTTTCTTTTCTAATAAAATCTAGAAATCAAAATAAGCACATTTTCGTATATACGAGTACATTAACAAAATTATTGCGAAGCATGCCGAATTACATAATATTATTTTCCAAAAACAGCATAAATTTCTCAAATAAAATCATAAAATAGCAATACTGATATCTAAACCTTACATTAATGTTTTTCCCATATAAGTTTTTTATTTTTTTTTTTGATTATACCCGTATGACTATATAGTCAAAGGGTATAATAAATTTGCCATTACGTTTGTGACGCAGAGAAGGAGGGGGGGTAGATATAGACTCAAGTGTATGGATCGGATCAGAATCGAAAAAAAAATCGATTCAGCTATGTATGTCCGTCCGTCCGTCCGTCTGTCCGTCCGTCCGTCCGTCCGTCTGTCCATCCGTCCGCACGATAACTCAAAAACTAAAGGAGCTAGGATCTTGAAATTTTCGCAAATTCGTTATTTTGCAATAGCCGTCATCGCTATTTAAATCCAGCCATTTTGGTCCATGGGTTCGGCTGGCTGCCATACAACTTCTTTTTTTATATGAGTATTTCTCTGTACCTATTACAGCTACGTGTCTGAAATTTTGGCAAAAGTAGTTTAGTTTTATGGCCAAAGTTTCTGCAAAATTTGGTTGGTCTACTGCTGAGGGTTTCAGTAGCTGCCATACAACTTCTTATTTTATATGAGCATTACTCTATACTTATTGAAGTTGGGTGTCTGAAATTTTGCCAAAAATAGTTTAGTGTAATGGCCAAAGTTACTGCAAAATTTGGTTGGTCTACTGCAGAGGGTTCGAGTAGCTGCCATACAACTCTTTCTTTTATATGAGCATTACTCTATACCTAATAAAGGTGAATGTTTGAAATTTTGCCAAAAGTAATTAACCGGATGATATAATGTATATGGTACGGTCATACGGGTATCCCAGAGTTGACACAGTCTACTCTACTACACTCTTCCTCGTTAAATATAATAATATTAAATAATTAATTAAATATAAATTATTTTGGTTCCTGTAATTGAACAAAATTTACAAAAAAATTTCATGGTAATTTTTGACTATAGGTTAACGTAATTCGAGTAAACATTTTTTGAGACTTTCGTTTATGTTAAAGCTGTACTTCGCGAAATTAGACGTAATTAACATTTAAAATTCTTCTTGACGAATCTTATTACTGATGGTTTAACAAATTCAAACTCAAATATTTTAACCTGTTTGGACATGACATCTATTGAATTTTTTTTTTAAAGTATTTTGGTGTCTTGGTTAAAGGGTTAAATAATTATATTTTTGAAACTCTTAACTTTTGTCTATTTGTTTTTTTCTAAAAAGTTTTCAATTGAAACATTTAATTCTAATAATAATAATAATGAGTGACGAATGACATACGAATTTTCCATAACTTAAGCCAAACATTTGGAATGGTCGCTGTATATTGGCTAACAATTTTGTAGTTTGATTATATGTTGTATATACAAAACTAACTTTACATATATAAACAGCTAATTTAAGGAATATATAAGATAGAATACTTATATAATACTTGAATATACTAAATTTAATAAGTTATAAAACACATTATATTAAAAATTCAAGCCGATAGCCCTGGCAGCTAGTTGCTTATAAAATAAAAGATTAATTGTAATTTTAATTATGGTTAATAAAAAATAATAATAATAATAATAATACTTGAATATAGCAATTCACGCTAACTATCAATCCTTCTCCATCCCATACCCTACTTTAATAGCATATTGCATTTTTTTTTTCATTTCAATTTTTTATTTCGTTTAAATTAAAAAATGCTGTAAATTGTTTTTTATAACTTTTTATATATGCTTTCAATTTATGTGGGAGAAAGAGACATTATGTTTTGAAAAGGTTTGTGTCCGCACTAATTTAGTGGTTTTGCAAACAACCTCTGGTTACAATAAGGTATTAATAACTGTTGTATTTCGATTTGCGTTTGTAATGTTCCCTACCATATTGGTGGTGGCATTATTATTACTATTATTATGTTATGATTTACTTGATTTTAATTTTTTTTTTACTTCAATATACTTTTTTTTTTTGTTTTTATAACTTAACTGTGTATGTTCAATTTTTGATGCATGTTTTCTGAAATTTTTATATTAAATATTTTCAAATTTCCCTCCTTTTCCGCCCGCATGTTGTAGTCAATAGAGAAAATTTTTCTGTTACAGTTTAGTAATACAAGAGGATTAGCATGTAATTTCCAATCAGTTGAAGCCGATCTTAACTCAGAAAGAGCAGCTATACTTGGTTTAAGCGAGACACAAGTTGTAGGTGATGATACTAGTTATAATATCAACGGCTAGACACTTGTTCCGCTTTTCATCCCTCAGCGAGGAGTCGCTTTATATATACGATTTAATGTTGCTTTCAACACCCTTCATGACCTTAAGAGCTCCAATCCGATTTTTCATTCTCTCTGGGTCAAACTCCGTGTTGAAAATACCTCAATATTTTTCTGTTTTTTATATATGTAGTTCCCTCCAAACCAGTGAGCTGGAAACTGCTGTAGCCATTGAAGAATTATCTGGCACTATCAATAACATTCTGGAAAAGAATCCTGAATGTAAGATAGCTGTCACAGGTGATTTTAATGTCCATAACAAAAACTGGCTCCATTTGTCAAGTCACAATAGCCCGGAAGACAAATAGGTTGAACTATTATACCCTACACCTATGAAATAGGTTTGTAACCACCTAAGTGAAGAGAGCTAGATATGGAAAAGTATATATATTGATGATCAGCGTGAAGTCCTGAGCCGATATAGCCATTTCCGTCCGTCCGTCCGTAGGCACGATAACTCAAAAACTAACGGAGCTATCTTAATGAAATTTTAACTGTAGGTTATTAGGACCTAAAGTATGACGGGGATTGTATATGGGCGAAATCGGCCTATGGGTTCGGATTCTGGATCTTTTAATTATTCCAAGGGCCAAGGAACATATAAAAAAAATAAGGATAACTCAACAGTTAATGGCGTTACAATAATAAATTTTATGATGTAGGTTACTAGTAAGGAGGCTATGGCAGGGACTCCGTTTGAACGAGTTCGGACCATGGGTTCGGATCCTAGTAGTTTTCGATCGAATTTAGGCCAAACAAGCATAATTCCGAAACGAATGAAGATAAAACCTTCAAATTTTGTATCAATGTGCCTCTTCCTATTTCCTTAGAGTCCTGGAAATTTAGGACCAATTGGAGTAGTTGGTCGGGGAACATCCGCACAGTTCTGAAGACCTTAAACATATTTTCGAAAATTATAGAGATAGTAACTTCAAAAAAATGTAGAAGCTTCAAATTTGGCACAAGGCTGTTCTTTACTATTTCCTACGTGTTCCCTTAATGTATGATCAATTGGAGTGGTGGTTTAGATAACTCTCCTAGACATCTAAAGGTTGAAAGGCTTATCATCGAAATTAATTAAAATTGTAACTTAAAACTAATATAGAATGTTCCA
>CAUJBZ010000402.1:0-35424 GCA_963082915.1 Dolichopus griseipennis | reverse complement strand
TTTATGGTTTTTTTGAAATGAAAATAAAATCAACAAACACAAAAACGCATAAACAATGTTTATACACTTTCCAATGTATTTTTATAATACTTAAGATGTCAACATTTTTATCTGTACGGTTGCTGTTTTTATTTTAAAAATTTTATGCAAAGACAAATTGAAATGTTAAAATATATTATGGAGATTTCTGTTTTTTTTTTATTAGAAATTTTTAATAGAAAAAATTTTCCATTTAGTCCAAAAATTTGTATTAAAAAAAAAAAAAAGGGGAATTCCAAGTTTTTTAATTCAAGGATTCGTGTGAAAAAAATTTGGGAGATAAAAATTGTTTTTAATAAAAACAAAACACTAAATTGGAAATTGTTTTTAAAAAAATAATAATATATTTATAAAATTATAAAATAAAATAAGATATTATAGAATAAATGAATAAATTTAATTAGAATTGAAAAATTGATTTTTAATGTTATGTTAATGAGATTTATTATATAGTAAAATTCTTATGGAAGTTTATTGAGGATGGAGTACGAGAAACCTTTTAAAAATTTAATTTTTTTAAGAAGAAGTTTTAAAAATTTTATAGATAAATGAAAATTTAAAATTTTTCTTTAGAAATTGAATTATCTCCCTTTTTTTTTAAGTTGGGTAATTTTCCGGGATATGTTGAATTATCAAGAATTTTAATTAATTATTAAGTATAGCATATTAAATAAATTATTAGTTTCTTAGTTAATAATAAAAGGGGTCCTTGGGTCTACTCACGATTTTTAAGGGAATTGTTTCTCATCTGTGAAATTTTTTTTATCCTGATTATAAAATGTAATGAAGACTAAGTTAGAAAAATTGGTATTTGGCTTTGTTAATCTTTCGCTGTAAAGGCGTGATACTTTAAAAAATTGCTTCCACTTTTTTCAATTTATTTTTAGTTGTAATCATATTTTATGTTGAGTCTAAAACAACAATTTTTTATGACCTTAGTATTCCTATGTGTTAAAAATCCTGCGGCCGTCATTAGACCGACTGCGGAAGTCATTAGACCAACTTCTTTTGCTATAATAAACTTTTGTCCCATTTTCCTTAGAGTTGTAATTAAAATTCTATATGTTTTGACTTGTAAATGATAAATATGCATTTATAACATTTTAAATTTTATTTTAAATAACTCTAATTAATTTTATCATATAATACCATATTTCATAAAAAAAGGGGTAATTAGTATCTCCGAATATTGTAAAAGAAACACACATTATCTCTTAACTTATCTTTAAACTCTATAGTTACAATTCCTAAAAAACCAACTCCTGGAACTGATTATTATATTTCATTGCCCATTTCTGTGTAACAGTCAATTCCAAGTATCAAATTTCCAAAAAAAAAATTAAAAGAACATTCATATCCTATAAATAATATTATTACATTAATACTAATAAACCACACATTTGCCCAAAAATATTTGGGTACAATATATACATTCAAACCCTAAAATTATATTCATTCTTTAAGATATACTTTATGGTAACAACATATCACCTCCTCTTCTATTATTAAATTTTTGAACCTATCAATTAAAAATATAATTATATATTATATATGGATGAAATTTTTCTGAAGAATTTCTTTACACCTTTCAAAATGTTGTCCCTAAAAAAATAAAAATTTTCGAAAAAAATCTAAACAATTTAAATATGAAAAAAGGGGATTTAATAAGCCCTTAAATAATTTCTTATATTTTCATATAAAAATTATGACACTTCAATTGAAGGTAAAAACTAATAATAATTACAAAATAATTTTATGGGTTTTCCAATTCAATACCTTTGAAAAAAAAAGAAACAAAATTTGTAGTTAAACATTATAATAATGAATCTGTTTCAATATAATTGACTGTTCTGTAATATGTATATGTTTGATAAAAGGACAAAAGGTCATGTATATGTTTGTTTATTATTTTCTGTTGTCAATTTTGTATTTTGTAATTTGTACATTTGAAACGCATATTATCTGCAAAATCAATATATATATATATTTATATATATATATATAGTATCAATAAAATCAATAAAATATATATAATGGATCGATATTTGAGTGATTTTGAAAACGGAGAATGCAAACAAACTGTCAAATTTTTAAACAAAAGAATTGATTTTGGAAAAAAATTGTTTTTAATATTTGCATTAAAAATTTTTTTGTTTACAAATAAATATACAACTGAATTTCAATAGTCCTAGAATGTCCTTTTTTTTTTTGGTGTTTTGATATTCGACCCTATCTTTTTGGTATCTATATATAGATAATTATTTAAGAAACAAATTTTTTATATTTTACAACTTATTTATTTATTTCCAAGGATCAATAGAAATTTTCGGAAATTATTGAATATATGTATATATCCTTTTCTTGAATATGTAAAGGACCCTTTATCACCACTGTGTATTGGAATAGGCATTTTGCATGTTCATTGATTATTAGAAATAAAATCAAAGAAATTATATAAGGAAGGCAAAAATGTGTTTTATTTATTTTGCCAAAAATACAAAAAAAAAATCATATTCAAGGATCATATTATCCTTGATTACTGTTAATGATAATAAATCATTATATATAGTTACATGATAATAATAATGACATTTTGTCGTCATCGGATACACCTATGTAAACATTAAACATTATAAGTTTAGATGCCTTAACATATTGTATTTAGTACAAAAAAAAAATTATATAATTTATTGTCATTAAGGACATGTCCTTATATTTTTATCCTAAAAAAATATTACCATGTATATTGTAATATATATATATATATTATTCAGTGTATTGTAATTTTTAAATAAATTGTATATTATACACAGTCATAATCATTTGAAATGACTTTATTTAGAAAAAATACAAAATTAAGATATTAAATAAATAAAAAGGACATTTTTGCGCCATATATTTTTCTTTCGTCCTTTTCTTTCATTCTTATTCAAAAATCTTAAAAATTTTGTTTAATATTTTATGTAAATAATAAGAACATTAAGAGTAACGTACATCTTTATTACTTTTATAGTTTTAACATGCATTAAAAATACCGTTAAAATAATTTTAAACAGTTAGAATTAATATAAAAGGAAATCATTGATAATTCTTTCAATTTAACACTCTCATTATATATCAAATACATGTAATGTTACCATGTGTTTCATATATCCTTTTTTTTGGCTTCTCAATTCAGAATAGTTGTATATACCTTAAACAGCTCTTGGATGTTTATTTAAAAGATTTAAGTTAACAATTTTGTTTTTTTTTTGTATATATATTTGATTTTATAATATGTATATATTACATATGTACATATATTTAGGATAAGTTATTGCGCCAAAGGATATGTAAAATTCTGATTAACATTTGTTTTATTACTAAAGTAATGGCTTTATATTATACTTCTCTTATTTAAAAGAATAAAATTTTAAAATTTGTTGTGTGTTTAATTGTTATTTGTTGTTTTGGGTTGTTGTTATTGTTGTTGTTGGTTCCTGTTCTATTAGCGAAAAAGTACCCTTTAATAGTTGTTGGTTGGTTTGGTTGGTACTTTTGTTTTTTCAATTATTTGCAAAAGAACTTAAAATATTTTTTGAATGTAGATTTGAAATGAAACAATAGATTTAAAAATTTCTTTTTTTTTGTTTTTTGTATTTAGTTAAAAATTGAGAGCACCTTCATACAAAAAATAAAAAAAACACTTAAATAGAGGAAGAATTAAAAAAAAGTGGGTATTGTACCAAAGAAATAGAAAATGGTAAAAAAAATATGTAGAGACATCATTTTGAAAATACAAAAAAATGGGTAAGACTCAGTAACATAACAATTCAATTTTTAAGAAGATTAAAAAAAAAATGTAATAGAAAACAAAAGTCTTGTCAACTACTTGAAGAAAATAAATGACAATATAAAATACAAGAATAAAAGAATTCTATATTAAGTATAATATATTGCATAGTATATTTGACTTCTTGTTATGATGTAGTGCGGTTGATTACGTTTTTTATGTTTTTTTGAAAATTGTTTTTTTTTAAAATTCAATTCTCATTGTTTTGCAACTTACTTTTATATAAATTTCATATTTTTGAATTGTAAATGATGATTTTTTGTACAAAATTGTTTGGGTTCGGGTTTTTTTTTTTAATTTATTTCAAAAATATGAATATGAAAACACATGAAAATTTTGTATCTTATATATTATCTGCCCTTTTCTAATCTTATAGTACTCCATTACTTTTTTGTAATAATTGCAATTGAAAAAGTTTTTTTAAATGAAAAGTTAAATGCTTGTTCAATGATCACAATTAATATTTAATTACCAATTGAATAAAATGGATGCCATTTTGAATAAAAGTAGATTTTAAAATGGTGGAATTAAAAAAGTTAAAAAAAAAAGAAATAAAAAATATATAAAATATGGAATATATTTGTAGAAATTTATTGCATAAGAATCTAAATTTTCTATGTAGTAATTTAAAATCTTGATATTTAATGTTAGATTCTGCAATTTTTGAATGTTATGTCACTTATATAATTATTATATATATATATATATAGCTACACGGTAACACTCACTCACTGATGTATAGAATAGATGAAGCATTTTTAGATGTGCGAGCGTCTTAAGAAAAATCTGACATTGGATCTTTTCGGATCACGAGTGTCAATTCTAGCAATTTAAGTCCTTTTTATGTGTCAAAAATATGAAGCATTCCCAAATGTGCTAGCATGTGGGTTCCAAATATCTCCTAAACTACTTTTTTTTAGTATTCTTGGAGTTTTATAATGTGCAGGGATATAATTGGTCTTGGCGAGCTCGATAACTTTTATTTGGAGGTCCTGACTCAAGTGTATTTTTAAACACTGAATTATTAAAGTCTGTGTATTATATAATGATGTCGGGTTGTTTTCATACTCCAGGTTCTCTGTTTAGACGTAAAACATATTTTTAGCCGTAGGTAAAAATGAAGACCGTATAGGTAAAAATTAAGAGCACAATTACTAGAAATGAACAATGAAAACGATTGCAATACAAGAAAACATTACTAGTTAAAAAATTCATAAAATTATAAATTTAGTTTTCATACTTTCTTGAAATCTTAATCTTAACCGATTTTTATTTAATGCAGAATTAATTGATTAATAACGGATCAATATTGGATATTTTAGTATTTGATATCTTATATACTATATACTATCACACAGTTATGTATAATACACACTCCAAGGGTTTAAATGTAAAATACACCTCATGAAACTATAACAAAAACATTTTATATCATAATTTGTACATCTTCATTGTTTAAAAAAACCAAATAAATTATGAGACAACTCTTTTCTGTTTCTCAATATTACACACGCCACAGGCAGATTAAATATTAATATTAATTAATTTGTTTCACGAATGATTATAACATTTCCTTCCTGAAGGACAGCTTCAACTTAAACTTTTCAATGTATTGAATTTTTATTCTAAACATTTGGTTTATTGTTTTTAACTAACCGTTTAACACTTAACTTTTGTAAACTATACAAATATATATATATATGTATATATATACAAAAATATATATAAAAAAATCCACTAGTTTTAGTCTAATAAAAACTGAAAAAATATATATATATCTTGCAATAATTTATCCTTATAAATATTATCATTATTAATTTAAACACCCCTGGATTGTATGTCTATACACAGTGTAGATAAACATAAGCTGTGGGTGCCAAATTTAGAAATCCATACTACAACTAAATACAAAAATAAAACAATGAAGGGAATTGTGTAAAAAAAAAAAATATAAAACAATTAAATATCATAAATAACCATAATTATCCGAATCAGACATATTGTTAGTAGAAATGATGGTGTTAGTTTTGGCTATGATAGGGCTAAAGTAAGCCTATATACATATCGATTCAAATTATTCATTATTTATTCTTATTACAATTTTTTTTCCTTGTTTTATTATTGTATTTATTATTAGTACCATCCCTGCTGTTATAATACCATGATGAATGAATGAAATGCGGCCAAATCAATAGTGTGATAATATATATATATATATAAATTTATTAAAAACGAAATTTGTTCGGAAAAAAAATTTCGGAACGTGATAAAGGCAATTTTGTAGGAATAATAACGTAATTTTTTTTTTGTATATATATATTATGTATATGTTTTTGTATACACATGTATATGTAATATATATACATTAATATTTAGTTACGGTGATTTTTACTGTTTAAATAACGTTATTTCCTTCAAAATTTTTTGGTTTCCTATTTATTGGATATTTCGAAACCCTGGTTTTTTTTTTTTTTTTTTTCGAAAATCTAAGTTAAAATTCATTTTACACGAAATCAAATGATTTAAATAAATTGGTTCAAAATGGCTTCCATTGGCAGGATGTAATTTTTTTTTTTAATAAAAAGATTAACCTACTTTATGGAACTAAAATCAAAAAAAAAAATGGAACATCTAAATTAAAAATAAATTTTAGTAATAAAAAAAAAATTGTATTCGAAAAATAAATCGAAATCATCATTCATGAGTTTAATATCGAAAATATTTAATTAAACTTATGTTGTAATATTTGTAATACATGTATAATTTATTTTAAGATAAATATTTTGTATTGTAGAATGTCTTGTATTTTTAACGAATGCCGTCGGAAAATTGGAAATTTTATTGAATCATAGTATGTACGTTTAATCCGAAAATTTATTTTCTTCTAATAGTAATTGACTTAATTTAATTTACAGACTATTATAGTTATAGTTATTGCATACTTTGCTCCGACTGTATTTATTGGTGTATAAATTTTTTAACCTTCAAGAGGTTTGTTTAATTTTTGAAAATTTTTAATAGAAGGTAATTATTAAGAATCAAATTACATATATTTTAAAGATACCTTCTTTGTATCGAATCAATGAATTTTGTAACGTTATATAACCTAATAAATTTCAAAAATTCATAATAATCCGTTTTTAATTGACTGATTTTTAAATTAAATCTATAGTTAAATTAATTAAAATACTACTTTTAAAAAATCGTTCAGTGCTATAAACATGATCAGAGCCTCATAAATGCACAATTTGAGTTCTTAATTATTAAATAAAACTTTTTCAGTAAAACATATTCGTATTTTTACAACAAAATTTATAGTGATTAATTATTATAATTTAGTATATTATATCATAAGTTCCCAAATAAATCGATTATTAATAATTCCCGGTTAAAAATATGCTTTATATAGAGAAGTTTTACAAATTATTTACTAATATTAGTAATTAAAGTCTAATAATACCAATTAATCTGTAATATAATTATTTGATTGACTCTTGATAATTATTAAAAAAATTTATTTAAATAAATAAAACTTATTAATTGACAAGTTGTCATCAAATTCGATTTTTAAAAACGATCTTTAATCAAAAAAATTAAGTTTATTTAAATCGAATTTAAAAAAATTCAAATATAAATAAATAATCATTAAAATATTTAAATACTACAATACATTATTTCTCTATTTATTATATTTAACACATTGTCCAGTGCATTCACTTATATACATATTAATACTATTGTTAAAATTAAGTAGGTTTTAAAAAAAAATAACGATTAACTTTTTTAACCTCAATATTTTATTAAATAAAAAACGGGTTAAAAGCTTAAAATAAATTATTTTGTTTAAAAATGAATGCGAGTTTAAATGCCATAAGATAACAAAAGGCGTGTTAAACTGAGTTAAGCTTGTATATTTTTTTATTTAATTGATTTTTTTTGAAATTATAAATTTATGATTATTATTTTAAAATCAAATTAATAATGTGATTTATTAAACTAATTCTGGTGATATTTAAATCAAATTAATCAAATTTTATTAATTTTATACATAATTTGAAGTTTTAATATAATTTTATTTATCTATATTAAGTTAAACTAATAAATAAGTTTTTTTTTATTTAAATGATAATTATTATATTATAAAAAATTATTAAAAAGAGAAAATTAAGTTATCAAAAGTAAATTAAATAGAAAAAAAAAAAAGAAGTCATTGACATCCATTTTCTTTGTCAATTATTTCATCAATCAATAAAAATTGATTATAAATTTTAAAAATATATACATATAATTAAAATAAATTAATATGAGTAGTACATATTGAGATTAATCGACAGGTTTATATTTAACAAATTTTATTAATTAATATTATTAATTTAATTATTTAAGTCTTTGTTTTCCAATTTAATGCGGTATAAAATCTCAGTAATCCGGTATTTAATTACAAATTTAAAAAAATGTGGTCACAATAATATTACTAAATCGACGAATTTCTATCCGTCGCCATTTCTAAAATAGTTCAGACTCTTCAAAAAGTTGTTAATATTGATAAATTCTAAACTAACTCAAAAACTTAAACATGATATAAAAAATTGACTATATTGAACAAACCTCTAAAATTCGATTGATTAATTGATTCCGAACAAATCCAAACTTCAACAGTTTGTAAATAATGATCGATTCTGAACTTAAGTCAAACATTTCGAATCTGAACTAACCTTAAGACAATTGACCGATTCTGAACTAACCTAGCTTGTTGACATTGACTAATCAAGATTGTTGTCGTGTAACTTGAAGAGTCGTTTTAATATTGAAAATATGTAGTTAAATTGAAGAAAAAATTTTGGCGGGAAATTATAGGTTAACGGTAAAACCCTTTAAATAGGTTATCATAAATATTTTAAATATCTCCTTGGGACAGTTTAAAGTTATTTGAAACCTAAATGATTGTCACAGTCCTAATCTTATAATTTGATACATTTTGTGATTTATTAGGTTTTAAAACGATATTCAGACTTTAATGACCCGAAACAAAGAAGGTATTTATCGTTATAAGAATTTTAATAGTAAAATTTAATATGAAAAATTTGAGCCTCAACCTAAGCGTAAAGAAAAATTTTCAAAACCTATGCAATAATTTTACAAATTTACTACTTAAAAAAAAAAAAAAAGGAATCCATAAAATTTATTTTTATTTAATTTTGTTACAAGAAATGCTTATATGGCGTCTCATCAATTTTTTTTTGTTATGTTGATTTTGTCATTTTTTTTTTCAAATTGTAAGTTTTTTTTTTCAAATTTAATTAAAGCTCTAAATTTAAAAAAAAAAACATATTGTTATTTCGTAGTAAAATTCTAAAAAACCAATTCTTTGGATGTTATATGGAATCCTTAAAAAAGTTTTTCTTTAAAAAAATTGTAAAAAATTATAAAAAAGAATGCATATGTGGATATACTATATATAATTATAGTCTAATGTCTATAGTTATAAAATCTATCATGTGTACAATTAAATATGAGTAGCTATTGTATAACAGTATATACATATAATATTCTATATAAGAATATATATATTATCAATATGAAAATATGTCACGTGTTCAATTTTCTTTTTTATTATTTTACCTCTGTTGTATCTAATAAATTCTTCTCTTGAATTTGATGAATATGCCATTTTTTTTTTTTACTATTTTTTATATAATAGTCTGTAGAATGCAACTGCATATCGATCTAATTCAATTTTTCATTTTAATTTAAACAAACAGTTCAATATAGATTAAATTACAAATGAAGTATACATTCAGTTGATGGGAAAAGACCTCTTAAAAATTCGTTTTCAAAGCCTAAATAAAAAGTTATGTTTTGAGTCGTCAAAGCCAATCAAAAAAGTTCTCAAAAATTATGTTTGTTATACAAAATGACAAAATGTTAATAAATTTTGGATATAGCTTATGATAAGCTTACCTTTAGTGAACGATTGTATAGGCCTACCTTCGTAATCTGGGGTACATTTACTCTGGTTCTCGTTTTTTTTAGAATATAGTTAGATTCGATTATATTATGTACGAGTAGTAGAGCGAGAGCCTGTGACTCCCAGACCTTTGTCATTTTATAAAAGCTGAAAGTTTCTCAGAGAATGCTTCCAATACAGTTAGGAACGATTTCGTTAGTATGTAATTTGGGTCATCGTGGCTTTGGCAGGTAACAAGTAGTAAACTTCAATTAGCTTGCTATTGATATATTATTTGAAAAGCTTTCAAATATTACACATTTGGTTTTAGGACCTTTTTCTTTGGAAATTTTTTCATAGAACCATTCAGTACATTTTTTAAACTTCTACAAAAACCCCTATCTGGTTTATACTCTAATAATAGGTATATATTTTACGTTTATTTAATATAAAATATTTGTTTTTTTTTTACAGTTCTACCTAATTGTAAGGGAGGGAATTGAAGCTCATTGGAAGCCCTTCAACAAATATTGTAGAAAATGCAATAAATTTTTTTCAACATTTTTCAAAAAAAAAAAAATGCATTTTCTTGCGTTTCTTAAAAACGTTTGTTTTTTTTTTGTTATTTTAAATGAAAATTGTATAGTAAAAAATTGCTTGTATGCAAATATACGCGTTTTTTTTACTGTTATTCTAATTTTTTTTTTTTTTTGGTGGAATTTTAAAAAAAAAATTTCAAAATAGAAAAAAAATTGAATACAAAACGTAAATGTAAAAGAAACCATAGAAAAAAATTGGTATATTTTGTAAAAAAAAAAATGTGATATCTTTATGGGTTTTTTTTTTATTTCTTATGTGTGACAAAAAATAGTAAAGTGGAAACAAAAAACAAAACAACTTTTCCAATTTACAAAAGGAAAATGAAAAAAAAAGAAAATTTAATTTTCCAATTTCTATGAAGTGTAAAATTGTCATTTGAGTCCAATACCCAATTTTTTTAAAATTTTTTTTACGCTGTACATCATAACTCAATAAGTATATTGACAGGGTGTTTCGCCAATAACCTGTCATAGAAATAGGAGATATTTTGATATGGAGCTTATTCTCTTACGTTTAGGAATTATCGCCTATAAAGTTCTATATCTAATAAATTCGAAACCATAGAAGATGAAATCAGCGTATGTATAAAATTTAAGAGTTCTAGCTTCGTTAAATTTTAAGGGCTTTTAAGGTAAATTTCTATAGGTCTCTTAGAACGAGATTTATCAGAGCTTGAAATCAAAAAATTATTAACTTTTTATAAGCAGCAAATATCATTTAAAGCTATTTTATTCAAAAAAAAAGAAAATAACGGTAATACCATAACAATCTATAGTTTCGATTTTTCCATGTTTTTCGAAGTGCTCATAACACCGTCTATTCACCAAGATTTTGAGAATAATATACAATTGATGCAGCTCAAAAATTACAAAAGTTATACATAAATTTTGAACATATATTTATATTACGCCTTGTTCTGTCATAGGTTATTGGTGGAACACCGTGTATATTAAACAATTAAACAATTGAACAAAATAGAGTGTTCGATTTCACTGAATATTCGAACTAATTTATTTCTACCCAAGTAAAACTAAAGGTAAAATAATAGTAATCAATCCAATCAAATATATACTTGTAGATGTACTTAGCAATGGTTCTGGATTCAATGAAAACTTATGGAACCATAATAGAACATAAAAACTTAAAACTTTATTTAAAATTAAATGGGGAGCATATGTAATTTAAGAACTTTTTTTAAATATTTTGTTTTATATGGTGTAAGGAAAATATAAAGGTTTTCTTTACAATAACAACAACAACAACAACACTATTATAAGTAATGAAATTCCTGATGCAATATTTTATTCAATTAACTAATATCTCCATAAATTTGTGGGGCTACTCTTGTCTTTTATTTCAATTTAGTATATTGTTTTTGGGGACACTATATTGTACTATATATATATGTATTTATAGCACACTTCAGTTCAAAGGTAATTTGAAGTGAAAATTATTGAGGAACTTTTTATGAATTTTTTTTTTGATATCTCATACAAAAACAGGAAGTGTTGAAAATTTCAATTAATACTTTGAAGAAAACTTAAAATTACTTTAAAAGCGGTAATGCATTTGAACAAGGGTGATGATTGATATAATAATTTTTATACTGATATTCTGCTAATTAATATCACATTCCTATCATTTTATTAAACTTTTTTTATATTATCTTAAGTAAATTATTGGAAACATAGTTTAATAGTATTTTAAGAAAGTGGCACTTATCAAATTTTGGTTAAGTAAAGAAATGGTAGTATTTGATAATTAAAAGTCCTGGGAAACTTTAATAAAGTCCTATATGTAACTTAAATATAGTTAAAATAAAATTACGAAAAAAAACAATAACTTTGAAACCTACCTGCACTCTAGATTCTGGTAAATTTATTTTTAATGCAACTTCTTCTCTCATAAATATATCTGGATATCTTGTTTTACCAAATAATGATTCTAAAACATCCAATTGAGCTCTGGTAAATGTTGTTCTTTCACGCCTTTGTTTTCTTGTATTTACACCTGTAAAAAAAAATTTAGAAAAATTTGTAAGTATTTTATTCAATTTTATAATTGTTTGCCTATTACGAGATAAGAAATTCCCTATATATTTTTAAATATATTTTGATTTAACTGCATTTTATTTTAATTAATTTTTAATAAACTTTAAATTTTTAAATTAAAATAGTTATAAGTACAAGTCAACATTGGTATCAATTAGACAAAGGGAAATTAAGTCAAAATGAAGTTTCAAGCGGACACAAATATTGAACCAATGAATCTCAATTATTAGTTTCAACATTTATTTTGCTGCTGGGATTTGCACAAAATATTGTTGAAACATTAACAAAAACTTTGACAGTTATTGTGAATGTCAATAATTAAGCATATGAATTATATTGAATTTCAGATATAGGTACTTTGTCCGAATTCATTCTTAGGTTAGTATATAACTGTTAAGTAAATAATGTAACTAAAAGTAAATTTTGAAATACAGTAATACCCCGCACTTACGTACACTTTGGGACCGGAGCGTGTACGTAAAACGAAAATGTACGTAAAATGAATCTACTGCTTTTATTGATGAATAATATGTTTGAAACAAACTAAAACAATAAATATATAAATAAAAAGAAAAAGAGGGATATTATGTATGTAGTTTTATACTTTTATTTCATGCTTTTTTATACTATATTTAATACTTAACGTGTATTAAAAAAATTTTATTATTTATAAATTAATTATGAAAATTATGTATTTATATTTTACAAAGGTTTTTATATTGATTTATTTCTACAAAAGTTTCGTTTTTGTTCTTATTCCACTTTACATAGATTTTGTTTTGAGTTGTTTCTACATGTGTTCACTCATAACAAGATTTAGGTTTCATAGAAATAATGTACACACATACAAAAACACGTTGTTACAAGTGTAAATTCACAATTTGTTATTCTAGTACATACATAATTTTTTTTTCCATAAATTGCAAAACCAGAAAAAATGTAAGTAAAAAAATGTACTTGTACGTAAGTGTGAATCATTGTACGTATAATGGGCAAATGGAGACAAAAATGAGATGTACGTAAGTGCGAGTGTACGTAAAACGAGTGTACGTAACACGGGGTATTACTGTACGTAGAACTGTTACATAAAAAATTAAGTTTTTTTCATCGATTTTCAGATTGAATTTATGAAACAGTTTTAAATAAAAATACTTTTAAATAAATATGGTACTTTTTTAAAACGTCAAAAATATGACGATGATCAAAGTCACAAATCTTAGAAACGTTTTTGACGCGTCAATCTGAGATTCGAAAACTGTTGAAAGGTTATCAAAATGTTGCCAAAATCAATACAGTAAAAGTCATCAACAATCATTTATTGCAAACCAAATGCAAATGTCACTAAAATTTATTTGTCAAATTGTTGACGTTTTACAAAAGGGCCATATATAAGAATACTACCTATAAGATAAAGTAAATAAATACCTAGGTACTAAATTATTATTTTGAAAACATTTAATTGTTACATAAAATGTAAAATTTTTATAAAAATATTCAAATGCAGTTAAAACAATTTATATTTTTCTTATTTCTAAATTATATTTTCTAAAACTTAAAAAAAAACAAACAATTGTTGAGCCATTTTGAATTTTTTTGCTATTTGTTATTATTATTACTATTATTTTATGTATATATATATATGTACATACATATATCAATATAAAAATATTCCCCTACACACAGTACTTTTGTTCACCACCTTAAATTTGTTTTTATTTTTTCATTTATTTCATTTTTCTATACCTAATCAAATCAAAAATAAAATTTACAGCCCTTCTTATGGTCGCTGCGTAAAACAAAAAAACAATAGAAAAAGAAAAAACCAACAAAATTTAAGCCGCTGCCTTAATTTCAAATCATTTACGATAAAAATAGCAGAAAAAAAATAACAACAAAAACATGAAGTGAAAAATGTCACCATCTGTAGAAAAACACATTCAAAGCGCTCCCTACTTTTATTTTTTTTATTATTTAATATACGTTTCAGTTTGTATATAAAATTGTTGTATGTATGTATATATTGCCAATTAGAATATATGTACATTTGTATGTAAAATGTAAATATAATTTTGTATAAATTTACATAAAAAACATAATTTTAAATAAAATATGTACACGTTTGTATAAAAGTATTTTCATTTTTTTTGAAAATGAAAAAAAAAAAAAAATTTGACAGCATACCAACAGTCATGCAAATTAAATGATAGCACGACGTTCATAAATTTAAATTATAAGCGGCAGCTTCCAACAGTGACATATAATAAAAAAAAAAGAAAGAAAAATGTAAAAACTAAACAATAACAACAAATTGTACATACTATATATATGTAGGAATATAAATGTTAAGATATAAGAGTAGAATTACAACTACAGAAAAAAAAAAAAAAACTAAACTATTAAATTTAAAAATATGAACAGTTTGCTTTTTTTTTTTTGTAAAATAAATTAACTCTGTTTTTATAGGTACATGCTTATATGTATAGATATATATTAATGTAAGCATGTATGTTATTAGGTGTGCATATAAAAAGTCAAAAAAATAATATGTGTATATATATTTAGGTACCTACATTACAAATCTAATTTCAATTTTTTGAGCAGCACTGTAGATAGCCACTATTTTTCAAATAATAAATATTATTAAATACGCTGGCTGCTAGTATTTTATGATTGACGCTACCGTTGAAGCGTCGCGTCAAATATTTTGATTGTAATATTGTATATTCGCTTGATTGACTAAAATAATGAGAGATTTGTGAAAGCAACTAGTTAAATTTTTACTACTTTCAAACTTTTTTATGATCAACTATTGAATTAATTTTAATTTATTAAATTAAAGTTAATGATTTAAAAAAAACAATCTTGAAATTATTTTCCAATTTGATATTCTCCAAAATAATTAATACTATGTTTAAAGACATTCTATTGGTATTGATATATCTTAATTATTTTAATTATAAACAAACACCTTTGAAAATAATGATAATTTAATAATTATTAAAGTGAGGTTAATTGCGATCATTTGTTTTGATTATTGCATAAAATTTGAATTAAAAATAGGTATCATTTTAAATTAAATGACATTTATATCAGGATCAGTAATTAAAAATATTAAAAATTATCTTTATCGAATGACATTTAGGCTCTAATAAAAATTGGATTTGAATTTAATATTATAAATTTGAATTATAAAATTATGATATAATTCAAAATAAAGAGCAAGCAATACTTAATACTTGTATTATTAGTATAATATTGGGAAAGAGAAATATAGATCAGTAATAAATACACTTTGCTACAGAGGTATTTTAATATATTTGAAATTAGAAAATTCATTACTCAGCTATGACGACAGTAATTTATTTATTTATTTGTTTATTTATTTGTAGTACCATACAATAGTAAATATTACCTGATAATATTAATAATTTGCCCTTTTGTCATTTGGACTTATTATTAAATTGTTGTAATATACACTGTATTTTTTTATTAGATATGATCCGACCAGGGTTTGAACCCGAGATTTTTCGATTAAAAAACCGCCACTTTATCCCTGAGTTATCGGTTAGATGTTTTAATTTAGGTATCGATGTTCTTACAATAAAAACCTCAAAATGTTAAAAAGTAAATAATAATTCAAATCTCGCAAAATTCAACAGTTACTTAAATAAATTACAAAAGTTTGGATTTAAAGAAAGGTTCATAATTTATATATTTGACAACTGGATTGACATTTCATTTAATTTGTTGTGAATTTTGCTCTTTAAAGAAAACAGAAGGTGTAAATTTCCTTAATATACAATATAATAATGGAACTATGATAAACATTCCAATCTCATCAGTAATTACAAAAAGTGATTAAAGTGTAACTTTGTTATTGATGTTAAGAATAAAATAATGGATTAAAAGCTTCTTACTAAATTAAAATCTATTAAATAACAAAATTATCATTTACATTCTTAAATTAATAAAATTTTAATCTTTATCATTAATTTATATATGTAATTATCTCAAATTAAAATTAAATAAAAAAATTTACATAATAATAGTTATATTAAAATCAATTTTTATACAGGTAATAAATGAGTGGGAAAAAATAGCAATTTAACAATCACCAAAATAACTAAAAAATTGTTTTGAAATCACATTATTAAATCTAATTAAAATTTTTGTAAGTTTTAAATTCAATTACCACCTACATAATTATCTATATATACATATATATGTACTTTTTTATTCATACTTTTTATTTAACATACATGTTGTATATGTATATACATGCCCAATTAAAGAAGGTTTGTTTATTTTACATACTTAATGTATATACATATATAATTAAATTTCAATTGTACAAAATTTTTTTTCTGAATAACTAATTAAGACAAAAACAAAAAAAGAAATAAACAAACAACCGTTATAAAATGTCAAATATATGTCATGGTGAAAAAAAAAACAACCAACCAAGTTAAAATGAAAATAATTATGAAATACGTTGTCGTCGTAAAAAAAAAATGAAAGAAACAAAATTTAATTAGAAAAATTTGACAGTTATATGTTTTTTTTTAATAAAAAAAAAATGAAATGCTTACGAAATGCTTTCAAAAAATTTAAGCGTGGTAAGTTGTCATTTAAATTTTTAATTTAATTTAAAAAAAATGTTTTTGATAAAAATTGAAAATGTTGATAAAAATTTTGATAAGTGTAATGTCAAGTTTTAATTAAGGATTCATTTTTTTTTTTAATTTATTGATTAGGCAACATGGTACATGAATAGACAAGGTAGCCGTTTCTTGCTCCTAATTTGAAGTGTATGGTGCAATTATGATATGAATTATAAATTATATTTTTTTATTAGATATGATCTAAACAGAGTTTGAATCCAAGATCCTTGGTTGGAATGGCGGAAGTGCTAATCACTATGCCATTGGTTGGATGTTTAATGAATTAACTGTGAATAACATTAATTTATAATTGATTTTACGTTGAAGATCTTTGATGAGGACAACCTTAGAAATTGGAAACTATGTTGATGTTACATTTTTTTTCCTTTTTTTTTTCGGCACCTCTACGTGCTAACTGTTCACTGTGATAGGCTAAACAGCCTGAATATACATGTGCATGTCGGAACAGGGGAGATATATTCATATATTAGAACTGATCAAATGAATTCCACATACAATTTAAACATGAGATAGTACTACGCCTTATAACATGTATAAATGTGTTAGATTTTCAATAAATACAGTTCTATTTTTGTTTATATTGTAATAATTTTGTACTTCAGTTATATGGTATTCTATATCAGTGAGTTATATTATTTAATTGAAATATTTGTTTACATTTTGTATTTTTTTATATTGTTATATTTATTTATTTATTATTAAAGATATATAATTATTAATTATTAATTTAAGCTGAGTCGAGTTAAAAACCAGATAAAAGTTTTTTCACTTTCACTGGGATTCGAACCCGGGGCCTCTCGCATGAAAGTCGGCACTCTAACCACTGTGCCACCCAGCCGTTAAAGGCAAATATTTAATGAATTTAAGGAACCCCAAGTTTGGAGTTGTGAAAATAATATACATATATGTATATCAATAAATACGAGATAATTTAAGAGTATATAACAAGTAGAGAAAAGAAAACCCATAGCATAGAAATAAACTAATAATTTTTTTTTTTTATTTAAAATCACACATTATTTATTAATATTTCTATACTTCAGATATACATTTTTAAAATTTATAGATGAACTCCCCAAATCATTTATAATGTGTAAAAAAGGTCATAAAAATGATATATGTATATTTTAAATAAAAGTGAAAACCATAGTATATTTGTTTTATTTTAAATGTTATACATATAATATATAACAATATAATAATGTGTTATAAATAACACATTATGTGATTAACACTATATAGAAATTGAAAAAAAAAGTTTTAAATTAACTAAAAACTTAATAAAAATATAGTATAGGTATACAAATTTAACGGTTTAAGATTTATATTAATTATTAGCTTGAATTTAAGATGTTCCAAAAAAAGACAAATTGACAAATTGCCTTTTTATAAAAATTCCCTTTCACAAAATTTTGACTTAGTTTTTTTTTTTTTTTGTTTTAAATTCACAGTTTTTCACAATCTTTTATATTTATTTTTTCTTTTATTTTTATTTATTATTGTAATTGTCACGTTTTCCTCCACTTATCAAGGAATACTTTATTTTTATTTTTTGTTTTTTTTTTTATACTTAATAAATAAATTAATTTAAGAAAAACATTTATTTATTTATTTTTTTTCAATAATTATGGCACGTTTATAACGATGTGACATTGAGATATGCAAGGAAAAAAATGAAATGAAAATTTATTAACTAAGATGTCATTTGTGTATATTTTTCTTTTTTTATTTATTTTTCCTGTCCAAAAGTTTTGATTTAATTTTTTGTGTAAAATATCGTGAAGTTTATTAAAATCACGATTTTCTGTCAACAAAAAAAAAAAAAAAAAATTTGTAGCAAATAAATTTCACGCAAAAATTCAATGAACCACAATTAAGAATAAAATGATCTGTTTTTTATGTTTTTTTCGTAAATTTTTATTTTTTTTATATTTTTTAATGAACTGAAATTTATTTATGTGAATTTTTGGTGTGAGTTTTTATAAAAAATTATGTGTAAAAGAAATAAAAGTTTCCAATTTTTTTAACTTATATATATATATATATATTACTTTGTTGATATATATATAGGTTAATTTATATAGAGGTACCTAATATTTGTATTTTTATATTATTCAGAAAACATAAATAAAATTATTTATAGATGAATGATCGCGTCTCTTTTATGTTGTATATAAATTAAGAAAATTAAAATTAGATTGAAAAATAAAATCTATAGATAAAATTTACTGAACCATATTAGAATATAATTCATTATAGTGGTTTTTTAAATTTTGTTTAATTTTTGTTTGTTTTTATTAAAATATTTTGAAAACAAAATGTGTAATTGATTGAAAAGTTTTAATTTAAAAAAGTATATAATAAAATTTCATATAAGTATATATAATAGAAAATAACTTTAAAAGTTTGACCCAATTATTCTTTTTCTATTAAATATAGGTTATCTAATCAATATTTTAACCTAAATTTGTATAATTTTGCATTTTAAAAAAAAATTTTTAAAGAAATGTTGAAAATTTTTTAGAATAAATCTTACAAATTTACATTTTACTTAATAAACAATTATATAATTAATTTTATAATATTTTTAGCATAATTCAAAATCTATTCACTTGGTTTTGTAAAGTTTTTAAGAGTGTTTCGTCCTGCAATATTGCTTGACTCATCTGTACGCTTATAAAACTTTGATTGATTTTTATAACTTATATAAAAAATTTTACGAAAATCTCCTGTGAGTTATAAAAATCAATTAAAAATTTTCTTCCATAAAACTCATTTAATTAAAATTAAACAGTATATCATTTACTTGATTGATAAAAATATATTCAAATCATTAAGTATACCGCAGAAGTGCATTAACAATTTGTTGTTCAACATATTGTATTTGAGTTAAAATATTTAATTTATTTAAAAATAAAACAGAGCATAACTATTGTACTAAAAATACCTATAAAAAATAAAACTTAAATATTTCAGAATTTTAGAAATTCAAAAAAAAGACGCCATTTTGTGTAATCATTTTTTTATAAAAAAATTGAGTTCTTTTTTTTTGCAGTTGATTAATAAAAACTTATATTCCTGAAGTATAACTATATTCATTTAAAAAAAAGGTATATATTATAATAAAAACTAAATGAGAAGCATATATATATACATATATATCGTATAAATATTATAATATTCAATATAAAAATATAACAAGTATATAACATATACAATATATTACAAAAAAAAAAACTTTTTTTTTAAAGCACTTCTGTCTTTTTGGAACAAAAATAAAAAAAAACTTTTAATTTTCTTTCATTTTTATGAAATATACTTATATATAAATACTTTTTTTTTCTGCTTATTTCTTTAATATTTTTTTTGAGTGCCTAATTTAGAACACAATTTAGAATCAGAGAACACAAGACAAGTACACAAAAAAATTGAAAGAATCCAAAAAAAGCTAAAATTGAAAAAAAAAAAAAATAAAACTAAACAAGTCCCCAAGAAAAAGCAGTAAACAAACAAGTCTGAAAAGGGAAGATAAGCTGCTTATTCGGGTGGTTGTTGTTCTGTTGTTATACCACTGATGACTTCCCATTCTTGAATTGCTTTATTTTTCTTTTTAATTTTTTTTTTTTAACATAAAAAAAAATTGAATTTCATTTTTTTTTTGAATATTTTTATGTTTCCTTTTTTTTTTTGCAATTTTTATCAACAATGGAAACACTATTCTTTATCTTAACTCATATAAAGATATACTTATTTATATGTACATAAATAATCGTTTAGAATCGTTTATATTCGTAGAAAAAAGGAAATTTATAAAATGAAATTTTTTATATAGAAATATACTTATATATTTAATATATGTATATATATAAAAGAATATAACTGTAATTTGAAGGAAGATGAGCTATTTAGATAGAGTCTCCAGTGCTCTTAAAATTTATTTTCTTATTTAGTAAATATATATATAAATATATATATATGTACATATTATATTATGTATAACCTTTATGTTATAAAATACTTTTATTTATTAGAAATAATAAAAATAAATATGTAAGATTTTTTTTTTGTGAAATAATAAAACTATTTTAAGACAAAGGAGTTTGTTTAACCCCCATAACGTTATAGTTGTATTTTAAAGAAAAAATAAGTGGGGAGTAAAGAAGTACAAATATACTATATTTAACCAACCAAAATGTAGGATTTTAATGGTGGGTTGGCGATTCGTGTACAAAATATATATTTGTATCAATGCATATACTTTTACAAAAATAAAAGAATATTAAATAAAGATTTTATACAAAACTTTTATATAATTAAACACAAAATTCTTTTCAAAAACTAAATAAAAACAATATGATTTTATTGACTGTCTTTTGTTTTATTTTTAAGCTTTCATTTAATATGCATAAATTATATTATAGTTAAATATGCAATATTTTATTTTTAAATATAAAAAAAAAACTTTAATAGGTACCTGCTCTAAAAATTTAAAAACTTGAAACTTTTTTTAGCAGTTTGAATTAATCTTTAAATTAAAACAAAGAAGTTTATGTTTAATTTCTTAGTTTGTGTAAAAATTATCTTTAAAATAAACCTTAAGTAAAAAAAGTAGAAGTCATTAAAGCAAAATTCTATACTTCAAAAATGAAACATATGAAAAACAATACAAATGCACACAATGAAAGATACAACATAGTTTCAACGCAGCATTGACGCAGTAGTTACAGAACTTTTAACTGCTGCGCTACAGCTAATTTGACAGCTAATTGTTTATGTTTTTTCAGTCATTTATATTTATTATTAATTTTTAGTTTGGAGAATATAAATTATTATATATAAATTGGAGATTATAATTATTTATTATATCAAACAATAAAATTAAAAAATCTAAATAAAATTAAATTTTAACTTAACTTTTCAGTTCGCTGATTTAAAAATTAATTATATTTATTTACTACATTTTTTTTTATATTTAAAGGTCACTTTAACGCTTTCAACGTTTTGCATTGTGCTTAAAAAATTTGATAGCTATACTTTTTTGACATTTTGCAACTTCGATGCCTTTGTGATAGCTGCATTTATTGTGCTCAAGATTTAAAACTGTTTTAATTTATCTTTAATTGATAATTGTTGTATTAAAATTACAATACAATATTGTGGTTATAAATAAATAGCAAGTATTTAATTTAAGAAGCCCAAATGCCAAATAATAATATAAGGCAATATTTATTATTGTCCTGGTTCTAATTATAAATAAATAAATAAATTACAATATGACACATTTATAAGGTATTCCTAAATGCATAATCAACAGATTAGGATGAGTGCATCAAACAACAAATTATTGATTAAAGACGCGTGAATCCTTTGTCGGCTAATATATTTATACACCTGGCTAAATAACCCAGTATACATATAAAGTTAAAAGTATATATATAAACCCGTTCACCGTTACGATCAATATAGGTGCGTTCTGTACATCCGCAAAAGGATTACAGATTCGAAAATAAAAAAAAAATATATATATATATATATACATATAACAACTCTTAATAATTCTCTTCATTTTAAAGTTAATCCATTTAAAAAAAAATCAAAATATGCAATAAATATTTAATATTCAAAAAAATTAATTTTCACTACAATTAAAATGAAAAAAAAAAAAAAGAAACTGTTAATGCAAAAATAGCGCCATATTGTTAAAAACTTTTGCTACTGTATATAACTATATATATTAAATATATTTAACAAAAGAAATTAAATAAAAAATTCAATAAACAATATAACAAAATAAATATTAAAACATATATATATATATATATATACTATAATATATATATTTCTATATATATATATATTATGTACGTAATACGCATTAATAAATCATTATAAAATAAACAAATAATTGTAACTTTTCAACAGTGATGCATATATAATAAAAATACATTTCACATCTGTCATTTTCCCAATAACAGTCAACCACGACGACAACGCAAGAAAAAAAAAACAGTAAAATTTTATGAATACACGACGAATCCATCAAAAGAAGGATTCAAATCATTTTTCTTCCTCACTATAAAATACCGTACAAAAATAAAAATACATTTCAGGTCTTTAAACCCTTTTTTTTTGTGTTTTTAACACAATAAAAAAAAAAAAAAAAAAAGAAAAAGTTTTTAAAAGAAAAACACAATAATTCGTTATTTTTATTTTCATGTAATCACTAGATTTAAAAGAAATTTACAATTGGAATAAAAAAAACTTTTTTTTAAATTATATTTAACTATAAAAGAAAAATTTTATAAACCCCAAATTGTAAAAATGAATGTATTCTCTTTTCATTTATTTTAAGAATGAAACTGGAAACATCCAAATCGAAAAGAGACAACAACATTTCAATTTCTCCTTCCCTTTTTTGTAAAAAAAAAAAAAATCTTAAACCAAAAAAATAATAAAAATTTCAAAAAAATTAGAGTACTCTTAAAAACTTTGGTTTTAGTTTTTGCAATTTTTTGATTCTTTTATTCAATTCCAATATGGACCTTCTGTTAAATATTTTTAAAATAGAACCCTTTAATTTAAAAAAAAAACATTGCAATTCTATTGTCAAAATTTTTTTTCAAAAATCTTCAATTTCCATTTATTTCCATTTAATTATTTCATTTTATATGTTTCTATAAAAGTCTCTTGTGAATGGAAAAAAGTCTATTGTGAATGGAAATATTGTTTTATTGAACTAACTGTATTGTTTTGTACAACCCTAGTTTTTAATAATTCGCAAAATATATAAGACGAAATTTACAGCTCGATTTTTATATTTATTTGTAATCCGTTAACTGTAAAAAATCTTGAATATCTGAAATTTTATTAAGCAGGAGAGAAAAGTTTGCATAACTGTATTTCATATTTTGTTAGAGAAATCCACAATTCTAAAAGCAACTGTATTTTCAACTTGAGACAAGTCATGAGCTGTACTAATTTTTTAAATACAAAGCAAAAAAAAATAGAAAGAGACAAATATAATATAAAATTTGAAAATTAGTTTTAAAAGTTATTCCCTATATATTTATGAAATTCATAAGAGCCATTTAAAATATTTTATATTGTTGTTCAGCTGTATTTGACTGCTAGAATATGTAATATATATATGTGCGTATATATGAACAAGCTTATTATACTATACAATTTGTTCAGCTCACCCTTTTAAAAAAAAAACTAAATTGCTTTTTTGTACCCTCAATTTGGTTGGTTGGTTAAAAATCAAAATGTATGATTTATTATTCAGATAAATTTTAATTATATATATTTTTGTTATATGTGTATATGTATGTATATTTCTATTTCATTGTATTAATAAAATTGCATTTTCTTTCCTTTTCTGCTATACCGTATTCCTATATTAAAATATTAAATTAAATATTTGGCACGCACATTTTCATAAATTACAAAGATCTGGCACAAAATATTATATTTGTGGTTGAGTGTTATCGTTTCCGTTATAAATATTTTAATTTTTGACAGTTGTGAATTCTGATTTACGATTAAAAAACAATGTTTGACTGTGCAAAATGTTGGGGTTTTTTTTATTTAATTTATTAAATTATTTATTTGTATTTTATTCATTATTTTTATAGCAAATTATAAATTTATTAATTTATAAAATAATTAATTATAAATTATTTGGATTTCAGGAAAAATTTATAAAAATTTAAAATTAAGGAAGAATATAGTTAAAGGTTAAAAATGCATAATTTTATTTAAAAGCAAATTAAAGTTATGTATGTATATATACTATATACTTATTGTGAATCATTTATACCACAAATTTTTCACAGGTACATAAAAAAATTATTGAAAAGTAATAAAATGATAATCCAATAATAAAAAAAATATATAATTATTTTCAGAATATTTATCTCGCGAGTTTTATTGATTCTCACTTTATTTTATGTTCTACTGTTATCGAGAAATTTTTCAGTATTTTTATTTTTAAATATAAAATCAATATAAAATTATAATTTAAAATAAAAATAATAATTTATAGTTTGCTAAAAGTGCTAAAAATGTAATCATTTTGTTTAAGAGTAGCATATATTATATTGTTGAAAGAATAGTAAAACTGTCATATTTCTAAGTAAAAACGATTTCTTCAAACTTTAAATTAAAAAATTCTGTATTCAAAGTACAGAGTGGGCTTTTTGTAAACGAATGATTTTTTTAAAAAATAAAATTTCTTATTTTTTTTAATACAAAATATTCTAATAGAAAATGTACTTTTGAGAAACTCTACATATTTATATGTTAAATCAAAGATTATAGAATATAAATATGTAATTATAATTATATTTTAGTCTTTGGTTAAATGATATAGTTAAATCAAGTTTAATAACTTTAAAAACATATAAATACTTTTTATATACTTTTTATTCAATACTTTTTATCAATTTATAAGTATTATTATTTATTTTGTTTATATTACATATTTGTATATTTTATATTATATTTGGTCACCATGGAGATTTGTAAAGAAAAATTATTTTAACCCGTACGGGAATTGAACCCGTTTTCCCCCTTGCTAAATGCTTACCCATTAACCTATCGAGGCCTCGAAATCATATTAATAGTTCACAAATTTAATTAGATTGAATTAACTAAAGATGCATTATTATTTGTTTATTTTGTAATTTTTTAAATAATTGAAACTCATTGAAATTTAAATTCTTCTTTATACTATACATGATTTCCACTGAATCCTAATTAGTAAACACTAATTTACCTTAGCAACTTTCTAACTTATTCCAGAAATTAATCCTATAACCTTAAATTAATTTACTATTTCTTATACATTAATTAAAAATATCTTTGATTGAATTTCTACAAATTGGTATTGCACTAATTATATCTTAAAATCAAGATAGTTACTTAAATTTCATTTCGGTTCCTTTAATCTTTACATTATATTCCAGATATTACATACTTGTTACTAATAATAACTTTGTATTATATTTTATCAAAAATTTAAACCGCATTACAGTAATTAATTAGTAACCGAAATTAAAAATATAAGAAAATTCATTTAAAAAATCCTAAAACATAACATTGATAAGTACGAGCAATAATAATTTCCAATAATGCTATCAGTCAATTAAAATTAATTAAAAGTAAATTTTAATAAAATGCAAAACTTTTTAATTAGAAAAATAATAATCAAAACCAAACATCAAAAAAATGTATAATTTTTGCAATTTTGTTTTTATGAATTCTTTCGCAATTTTTATACAAAATACAATTTAATGGTATCAAAAACTGTTAATTTTGTACAATTTTTAATTTAAAAATAAACCGAAAAAAAAAAAACAAAAAAAAAATTCAAGAATAATATTAGTTGAATTTCCTCTTTTTTTTTTCTAATCAAGGCTAAAAGAAAAGTCATTTGTATGTGCAACTCAAACGCTGAAGTCTGAAGTTATATGCAAATGTCAAAAATAAATGTTTATAAAAATAACAAGTTGTTTATTTTCATTTTCATCCTATTTCGTCTCTAATTTCGAAATTTTCGTAATCAATTTTTTTTTTTTTAAGTTTGTTTTTTTTTTTTATTTAACAATTTTTTTTAATAGTAAAATTATAATTTTCGCTTTTCTATATGGATTGATAAGCGGGTTATTAAATTGTTCGTTGTTAATGAAAATTTAAAATAAAATGCAAGAAACATTTAAATATATACATTTTTTTTTTTCCAATAAAATCATACAGTACAAAGTCTCAACAGTATATTTATATACAGTGAAAGTTCTCTTTGCCGGACGTTCTTATATAGGGACATCTCTTTAAGACGGACAGTTTTTTCAAAACATATTCTTTTTTTTAAATTTTTCATACAAAACACATTCTTTTAACGGACACTCTAATAAGCGGACACGGACACTTAAATCATTCATTAAATTTCAAAAAAATCTCCCTTAAGCGGACCGTTTTAATTTTTGAGCAAACTTTTTTTATTTAATGTGAGTAATATGATGTATAAGAAAAAGTTAAGAAGAGGAAAGTTCACCAATTCTTGAAGAATTGGAAATTAAAACCTACAATGAAGCCTTAAAAACTATTGATAGTTTAAAAAAAATTTGCAACATAAAGAGAATCTTACATATTAATATAAAAAACTTAGAAATACATTTCGAAAATAATGTATCAAAATTTGACCAGGAAAAAATACTGCAGTCAAAGATTTCAAATTATTTTCAAAAGTCTACTAATTTTTAAAGTCTGGAATGGAAGGTACATACGGAATATATAATATAGTAGTATGTAATTTCAACAAATAATGTTTATTGAATTTATTGAATTTTTGTTTAGGTTTTTGTAGTAATTTTTATTTTCTTTTGTTATTTAGTTTTTGTGCTGTTTAACCATTATAATTTTGACTTTGAAAAAGCATTATTAAAAAAATTAATAAAGAATTTAAGAAAAGTTACAAAAATTTGTTTTCTATTAACCGGAAAATCCCATAAGCGAACGACAATTTTAGAACCGTGAGTGTCCGTTTATGAGAGCTTTCACTGTATATATATATACAATAATATACCATTGCATAGCATCTAGTCATAAATAGCTATGAATAAAAATTATTATGACAGATAAGAAGACTGGGTTATACTTTACTATTAATACAGCTCTTTTACATCTTAAATCTTGTATACACATGCATATATATATATATATATATATATATATATATATATATATATATATTTATAAATTTTTATTCTGTTGTCATTGTTATTGTTTTTGTTTAATTTTGAATAAAAATGCTACTATTATACTGTTACAACAACAACTGTTGCATTTTTATGCATTTATTTAAAAAAAAAAAAACTTAAAAAAAAAGAAGAAAATAAGCGGTATCTAATAAAATGATGTTATATAGCTGCTTCTGCTGCTGCCTTGTAATGGCAATCCCAACCAAATGTCAAAATATCATTATTTCCAATTTATACATAAAAATAACAAAAAAAAAAATGGAAAAATAAAATATGATTAAGAAACTTGAATTTTGAATATATGAAAAGAAATGAAAAAAGAAAACGCAGAATTTTTTTTTTTAAAAAACGGAACAAGTCAAAAAATTTAAAAATTCTTCTTTTTTTTCATTTTCATACATATTGCATTTTGACGTTGTACGTCCAGTTCGCGTCGTCATACGTCTTCATAATAACAAAAGTCAATGTTCATAAAGTATATATGACTGGTGAAGTTTTTTGGCTGCTGTTTGTTTTATTTTTTTTTTTTTTTTCATAATTTTTTTATCTGTTCCAATTTTTTTATTTTGATTTTTATTATTTTTATTTTAATTAATTAAAAATAAAATAAAAAAACTGATGTGGAAGCTTTAATTTCAATTTAATTAATATAATAATAAAATAATTTTTGTATTTAAAATTTGACATTATTTTAGAAATGAAAAATTTGAACGGATTTTTTTGCTGTCAATATAACTTGTTATATTGTGAATTGATTATTGTTGTCATTTGTAGTTGTCAAAAAAAAACAACAACAACAACAAAAAAATAAAAAATAAAAGAGTCTTGAAAATATCTGAAGCTTAATGAAGGACAAAGATAAAACTAATGTACTTATGTAATTATTCTCAATTTTATCTTAATTTTTTCAACATTTTTATGCTTTGTTTAATGTTGGACTTTTGTATGTATATATATATACACTCTATTTTTTATCTTTATAATTTTTTTTATTTATTTGGTTTTTGTTTTTGTTTTTTTTTCTTTTACAATCAATTTAATATTTGTAATTTGTTGTATCTATAGAATATTGGGGAGCTAGAGAGTTGACATTAAGTTACTTGCTATTTTATTACTTACAAATGTGTACTTGAAATCTTAAAAAAAAAAATGAGAAAAAAAAAACAAAAAACAAAAAACAAAAACAGAAAGAGTAAACAGTAAAACATATAACATTAAAAATTATGAAAATGTTTAAAAATAAATACAATATGAATGGATGATGGCTGATAATGATGATGATAATGACTATGAGATGATGCATTGATGTGCAAGACTGTTATATATATACCATAATATATATGTATATTATATATAGTTGTTTATAGCATGGGAATTTATTTTAAAAATCAAAAATCAAAAAATAAAAAACAGAATATACATCATTTACGCATGATTTTAAGTTGTGACATTGTTGAACATGAATATGATCAACTTTCTCAAATAATTTATTTATTTTTAATTTTTTTAAATTTGTTTTTTAATTTGGTTTGTTTTTTTTTTTTTAGATGAAAAAATATTTGAAGGTGAAATTAAAAAACATAATGTAAATATATGAAACAAAGGAAAATTTTAATTTTTGTAAACTAAAGCAGTTTCTGACACAAATTTAAAGGTATTGGTGCGTTAAATTAATGGATGCGTTAAGCAATTTCTAAAGTACACATCTCTTGTATTTTTCAAAACAGTTTAGACCAAAGCAGTGAAAGATTAATTAAATTATGTATTTTAGTTATATTATATTTGTGTCTTAGTTTTAGGCTTAACATTTGCTAACAACAAAACATTATAACGAGACCTAAGACATCGTTTGTAACAACTTCAATATATTGTTCGTAAGAAACCAACCTTTAATTTCTTAACGTTAATGAACTATAAGTCTATAATAAGACAACTTTAGTTTGTTTTAGAGTACTCTATCCTGTCCTATTATTTACTCTATCCTCTTCTACGGTATTCTGTCCTATTTTTTTCTACATATTGATATTGTAAGATAAAGATATATTTATAAATTTTATTGCACGAGTTCTGACTTCACAGTAGAAGAAACTCTTTTAATATACACACATGTCCAAGAACAAAGGTAATTTTATTATCAAGACTTCAATGGACTTTGTTTACAAGTCTGTATTTATGATTTTCAACATTATTAGTTATAAATTAAAGTTTATGTCTTCTTAAGCCGTTAGAATTCGATAATAGCCCGCTTTTAAAAATATATTTTATAAAATATCGAAAATTACTTTAAAATGATCATAGCTAGAAAACTAAAAACAAAAAAAAAATGCCTATAGACCTGTGCTCACTTAAACTGAACCAAAATACAAATATACAGAAAAAAATCAAACTGTTCACAACTTTGTCATTTGTTTTTTTTTCATTCTTTTAATATTTTTTTTTTGTTTTTAGCTTTTTAAGTTTTCCATTATTCATTATGTCACAAAATATTGATAATGACGGGGGATCACTTTACAATATTATTAAGAGAGTTTACGACATTTAATGTTGTTGTACATATATACAATCTGTATCATTGTTTTATTTTTTTTAATTTTTTATTTATTTATTATTTTTGTGTTATATGTTCTGAGTACAACATTTCAGGGTCTTTTTCATTTAATAATTTTTTTTTACTTTATAAAGTGTCACCAACTGTATCCACAAAAAAAAAAAACAACAGAATGTAAAGTTTTTTTTTTTTTGATATTTTTCTGTCATTTGTCCTTAATTGAGTTATTATGATTTGTTCAGTATCATAACTGATACATTTTTTTTTCATATATGGTGAGAACCGCGTATTTTTGTACTTTAAATCTGATGAAAAAAATTTTTATTTTTTTTATTATTATTAAAAGTTTTGTTTTACAATTTTATATTGTTTACATTATTTCGATTTTTCGATCACATTACAATTTTTTTTTTTTTAATGTGTGCACTGCGCTTCGATTACTTCGGCTTTTTAATTGACAACAGAAACAACACTTTATTAATTGGTTTTCTTTATATGCGTATATTTATACAATTTCACTGAATATTGACAGTTTTTTTTTTTTTTTTAGAATAATTGGTATCCATGCGGTATTTAAAGAACTTTCTTTTCATAAATTTTTTTTTGTCTTATATTTTGGAATTTATTTGGAGGTGAAAACTTGTTTATTGGGTTATTGTTTTTTTTTTGTTTTTGTATTGGGATGATGGACCGTGCAACTTAATTTAGAAATGAAATTTGATATTAAAAGAAATTATATTTAAATAATATCAAAAAAAAAACAGAAAAGTATGTATGGAAAGAAGTGTGTATGTGAATATAAAAAAAAGAATTGAAAATAAATGTTGACCATTAATTGAAATTGTTTTGTGATTGTGATATCTGATCTGGATGAGACGTCGGAATTTCCTATTGAAGTTTTTTGTATATTTTATATTATGATTTAATTTTGTTTATTTTTTTTTGTTTTTTTATAATGAAACTATTCTACAAAAAAAGTTTCTATGAAAATGTAAAAGAGATGTATTGGATGAAATTATCATAGATTAATTTTGATCATTAATTATAATTCTTTTTTCGGAATGAAATATTTAATTTGGTTTTTTTTTATTTTCTGTTGTCATATTGATATTGTCATTTAGAGAAGGTAAGAACAAGTGAATTGAATTTGTTTTTTTTTTTGTTTTGTTTTTTGAATATTTGATTACAAAAAAAATATATATATATACATATTTGCCTTTAGGTTAAATAAAATCAATTTTTTGACATATTAAGTTTTTTTTTTGACATTAAAATGACAAATTACAAATTTTTTGAAATCCGAATATCAAATTTGGAAATTATTTGATATGAAATTAAAATTTTAAAAATATTTTTGCGATAAAATTCTTTAGTTTTTTTTTTTTTTTTTAATTTTAGATTGTCTAGCAAAAATTTATTAATTGAAATAAAAATATGGGAGGAATAAAATACAAATAGTGGGTTAGAAAAAAAAGGAAAGGTGTGCTACATGATTGCTGATAAAATTTAATGAACATAAAAGACAAATTGACAAAAAAAAACACCAAATTTAATTTTTAATCCGATATAATAAGGAATATTTAATAGAACAAAAAATTAAAAAATTTTACTATTATATAACTGACAATAACTAATTATAATATTTTGGTTTTTGAATGAAAAAAAGTTCAAATAATTATTGTCAATGTCAATTTATTGCTTAGTAATAAGTGGTTAGTAAAATTAAAAGTAAAAAAAAAATTAATATAAAAGAAGTTAAGTAAATTTAAATCAAGTAAAATAAGTTAGAGAGAAAAATTTTTAAAAATGGAGTTGCACAAGGTTGTTTTTGACTTATATTTATTTTGATTTTGTTTTGTTAATTTCTGGGATTTGACATCGAAGATGAATAAAATTATTTTGAGATTATAATTTGTAAGGAAACGTGTATTATATTTATCATTTAACATTATTGTAGAAAAATAAATTAATGCAAGAAGTTCCATTGAAATTTATGATTATGTACTAAAAGTTTCTAACTTAAGTCTTTTGTATACATATAACTTTTCTTGTACTAATCGGTATGAGAAAATTATTTTATTGTTTTAAAATAATAAAATATTTGCGAATTGTTTAGCATAATTAAAGCAAATATTAAATTCCAAACTTTAAACAACATATATGATAAATATTTTAGTATTTTATTGTACACATAATAATACAAAATAAAGCTCAACAATTATTATTTTTTATAAATTTTATATAAATACTACAAAAATTTTAAATTTAAATATAATTTAATTTATTTATTTTTAATATAATATATTTAAATACTAAACAATATATAATAAGAGCCTAGCGCTAACAATTAAAAGAGACTTTTTTTTTGTATATACTTAAAAATTGGAAAATATTTACCCCACATACCTTGGGAGAAACCAACGGCCTCAAGGCCGTGTGGTAGCCCAAAAGGTCCTAAAGATGGCATCGGCATACCAGGTGGTAATGGTCCATGTGGTACCCCATGATGAGGATGTGGACCACCATAACTATGTGGATGATGACCAAGGTCACCGGATTTTAAAAATCCAGCAGCCATTAAGGCTTCCGTTGAATGGAGAGCCACTGTGAACGGATTTATTTTTCACTTTATATCTGAAATTAAAAATTAAAAGAAAAGAAAATTTGTTAATTAAATTTTAATTAAAAATTAAAAAAATATTAAAAATTATATATATATTGTCGGTAAATAACATTTTAAAAGGGTATTAAAAATACCACCAACATTTTAACTACATTCAAACAATGTTTAAAAAAAAAAAAACAAAAACCCCGTAGGTAAAACAAAAAGAATTAGTAAATTTTGCGAAAAAAATATATTTTAGGTGGTCTTATACTAAGGTAGACATTTTTCTTCCAAAAAAAAAAAACAAAAGATTCAATCTACGATGCCTCAAGAATCTTGCAAAGTAAAGGAACCATATATCATCATCAATTATAAAAGTGCGACAAAATATTAAAATAATAATAATTATTGTATTCATTTCTGGTTTATATAGTATTTCTTCTTTTATTATAAAATCTAGTCCTATATATTTTTTGAAATTTTTTTTTTTTTTTAATTTATGACAGATGCAGTTTTAATTTAGTCCTTATTTTTCATCATCTATTCGTCTTTACTTGATCTTTAATCTCTTTTTGCAAAAAGATTAACGAATACAATACAAGAGGTAGATAATTTAACAATTATTTGTATATCCAAAAATTCGGTAATTTTGTTTTTTTTTTTTGCAAAATAAAAACCACAAATACCAATCTCAGTGAAATACCATTCTGGTAAAAATATACAAAGAATTTTACAATAATTGAATAGGGTTCGATTTGCCAAAAAAAAAAAAAATTAGTAATTTAAAAATTACAAAAAGGTTAATGCATTCAAAATAATTATTGAAATGGAAAATTTATGTTTTGAAAATATTTTTAAGTCCCATGTAATGTATTTTTAGAAAAAAATAAAACTACAGAAATTATTTATCCATCAATCAAAATTATTCAAAATTTAATATTAAGAATAGAAATGAAGTTTTCAAACATATATAGAGCTAGTTGAATCAATCAATAAAGTGCTTAAAGTTAATAGTTTTTCGATTTATAACAATGTGGTACAGATATATATATATATTTATTTGGAAGAAAAGAACGGATAAGTTTTTAAATTAATTTTGATTGGGTGTGAAATTCTATTGAATCAAAATTACTACATCGAATAAAATTCATTATCATCTGAAATAATACACAAGAGGCCCAATAGTTCGTTCATTATAATTTTTAGAATATTTTTAGATGTCTCCATAGCTTCCTTATTGTTCAAAAATGCTTTTTTCTCGAGATCGTTCTTCTAGTAATTATTAGGTGGTAAAGTGAACATGTTTTTAACATATAATATAGAACTAAATTCCCTATTACTTAATCTTTAAACTTTAAAATTAAATATTTCTATTTTCTAAAAATTTGTCTTTTATAGGGTAATACTCTGTTTTTATAGTAATTCAGTTATCAATCATCCTCTGATGGAGTTTTCAATTGTAATTTTAATTTAAAGAATTGGGTTAAGGAATGACTCTTCATCACTCTAAAATTCTTGAGTTAAGGGAGTCATAATTAATCATCAGAAGTTAAAGTGCTCTGACACCATTTGAATTTGGTATTTCCTACTAATCAATAGTCGATATATGAAATAAGCTCCTTCACATTATACACACAATTATGTAACATCAAAACTAAAATATTACATAAATTACTATCTAGGTCAGCTACTGTTGAACATAATTTTTATTTTATATTTTTTACTTTCTTAATTAAATTATTGCAACATTGTTATAAAGTTGAAATAAATAAAAAAAAAATAAATGCAAATTAATCCTTTAAACGTTTTTCTTAAATCAATAAAGACAACAATGTTGCAATAAATAAAAAAAAGGGATCTTGAGAACGCCTTCGGTTTCCCTTTTTTTTCTTATTTAAAGTTATTTAATATTTTATTTCTTTTTTGATTTGTATAACATTTAATTGTACATATATTTATATATCTAATAACTACTTTATATTGTAATAATGACTTGTGCCACTAAAACTTAACAGTTTTCCTTTTATGTATTTTTCGTCTTTAGTAGTTTTACTTATTTGATTATTTTTATAAGAAAGTATCAAGTATCCCATATACAGATACTTTTATTTTGAAAAAAAAAAGGAAAGAAAAAATTAACTCAAGTAGCACTTGATGCATTCTTAAAGCGTTTTAAGTCAGACTTCTAATACATTCTATATATAAACAGTGTATATAGTAATATCATATCAAACCTTGAAATCTCATCATCATCATTCAAAAAGTTTTATAAACATATATATATATATATATATATATCTTCTCATTATGACACAGAAGTAGGGTATTAGAATATCCACCTCAGTTCAAGTATCTTTAGT